>CP094633.1:23381806-23684306 GCA_023657505.1 Camelina hispida | reverse complement strand
TTAGGTCATGTCTCCGGTGGTTTCCCACTTTTCTCATTATAAATTGGCTTTGACTGGTTACATTTATTTAAGTAATAATTAGTTGTCTCTAAAATAAGTTTTCCCGTTGGTAGAATTGAAAATAAAATATCAGCTAGAAATGTAGACGAAAACAAAGCAATTTCTTCTACAAAAGCTACTACAAGGCTTAAAAATCTCCTTACGCAACTATCACCATCTCCTAGAGGGAAACTAACTTTATCCAAAACAAAATGAAGTGAGCCGGAAAACACGGTAACATGAAAAAGAGATGTTAGTGTACCTTTTTCATTTGTTTTTGTTTTCTCGCATGCTTAAGAATTTGAACAGATTATGTCACTTACAATCATAATACGATAAGTAGAGAAGAGCAGAGAAAAGAAAATGGCGGGAAGGTCGTTGAGGCCAGCGGAGGTGGTTAATGAGAGGGCTGAACGATACCAAGGGAAGGTCACCGGCTTCGTCATTGTCACTTGTTTTGTAGCAGCCATTGGTGGATGCATCTTTGGATATGACATTGGCGTCTCAGGTTCTGTAATATTCCCTTTTAAAACCCAAATTTGTAATGACTAAGTGAGTTTATATATGGCATGGTGTTTTTTTGTTTACTAACAGGAGGTGTCACGTCGATGGATGAATTCCTTAGAGAGTTTTTCCATGATGTGTATGAGAAAAAGAGAGATGCTCATGAAAATAACTACTGCAAATTCGACAATCAAGGACTTGCAGCTTTCAACTCGTTACTGTACATGGCTGGTTTAGTTGCAAATCTGATGGCCTCACCAGTCACCAGGAACTATGGACGACTTGCAAGCATCATCTGTGCAGGGATCTTCTATGTAATTGGAGCTGCTGTAAATGCTGGATCAGTGAACCTCAAAATGCTTTTTCTAGGACGGATCATGATCGGTTTTGGCGTTGGATTTGAAAATCAGGTTTTTGTGAGAGGACAATGTTGTTAATGAGAAGACCAAAATATGTATAATCTAACTTATGTTTTTCCTTTCAGGCAGTTCCTGTGTACTTATCAGAGGTGGCACCAGCCAATTTAAGAGGGGGTCTAAACAGTATGTTTCAATTGGCAACAACTCGGGATCTTTTCAGCCAACATGATCAGTTACGCCACGCAAAAGCTCAAGCCTTGGGGCTGGAGGCTCTCTCTTGGCTCGGCTGCTTTTCCGGCTATTCTCATGACCCTTGGTGGTTATTTCCTGCCCGAGACTCCCACCAGCTTGATCGAGAGAGGATTAACAGAGAGAGGTAGGCAAGTCTTGGAGAAACTAAGAGGAACAAGAGACGTCAACACTGAGTTTCAAGACATGGTAGCTGCAAGCGAGTTGTCGAGTTCTATAAAGCATCCTTTCAAGGAAATTCTACATAAACGCCACAGGCCTCAGCTCGTTATGGCCATTCTGATGCCAACATTTCAGATCCTCACTGGCGTAAACTGCGTTCTCTTTTATGCGCCTGTTTTGTTCATTACTATGGGATTTGGAGGAAATGCTTTACTCTACTCATCAGTCCTCGTAGGAGCTGTCCTTGTTCTCTCAACTTTTATTTCCATTGCATTAGTGGACAGATTAGGACGACGAGCTTTGCTCATCAGTGGTGGACTACAAATGATCATTTGTCAGGTTAAACTATGTTACCGCTCATCTTTTTGCAATCATCATACAAAAAGTTTTAGTTCAAGTCTAAAGGGTTTTGGTTTTTGAGTTAGGTTATTAACTCTGGTCTCACTGTTGTTTGTAAACAGGTGATAGTCTCAGTGATCTTGAGATTGAAATTTGGAGACAACAAAGAGCTATCAAAAGGATACTCGATCCTCTTGGTCATCTTTGTTTGCCTCTTTATTCTAGGCTACGGATGGTCATGGGGTCCGCTAGGCTACACCATACCGAGTGAAATATTTCCCTTGGAGACCCGTTCTGCGGGGCAGAGTATCACCGTTGCTATCAATCTCCTCATGTCCTTCATCATTGCCCAAACTTTCCTATATCTCCTATGTGCTCTAAAGTTTGGAATTTTCCTTGTCTTTGCTGGTTCGGTTTCCGTGATGACCATCTTCGTTTACTTCCTCTTGCCTGAGACCAAAGGAGTGCCAATTGAAGAGATGACACTAATATGGAGGAAACATTGGTTCTGGAAGAAGATATTACCTGCAAATCTTGAAGCTGAGAGCAGCCATGCACAACGAACACAATAGTAAGGTTAAGGTATATCATCCAAATGTATAATCATAGACCTACAAAAAGATTCATGAACGTTTCTGTTGCATTTTAGTGTGAGTACAATATATGAAAAGCTGCTAAACAAGAGTTACTTTCCAACAACCTGAAAGGGAAAGTGACTCCAGACTCGCATCAGATAGTACCAGGATCACTATCCCAATAACCCATTAATTTCTTCAATAAATTTATACGTGCTCAACATATCGAAGTATAAAGATGGGGCTGACGTTGATTAAAAAAGTTCCACCTAGAAGTTTCAATGGGAAATATTGAAACTGAAACAGTTATGTATCAGCTCATGCAGTATTCATAGCAAAAAACAAAATTGTATACTAACACCTGATGCAAAATTCTATCTTTTAATTGGTGAAATAACCAAAAACAGAGTAGAAGAAGCACACACACATATATATATATATATAACAACGAATGTACTCTCTTAATTGGTTACAACTTACAACTTACAACTTAAAATAAAACTAGGTACTAACCCGCGGTAGACCGTGGGCTGAACATTTTCTTTTAAGAAAATCTGTAATAATTTGTTTTGTTATTATGTTATTTATAATAGTTTGTGATTAAAAATTCAGTTTGCTTATATTAAAATTTTAGCATTTTAAAAGTGTTTATTGAAAACCTGTCAATAAAACATTTCGATGTAATGAATAAAATTGTTTAAACCTTTGTCAATTAAATGCAATTCTTGCTATAGTTGTGAAGTAAGTAAAAAGATATAACTAACGTGTAAAAAGAGCACTAAATATAGTTAGTGAAGGTTCTGAAAAACCTATTTGAAAACAATGTTCATTGTTTTTTTCTGTGGCTTCCATTTTTTTTGTAATAAGCACCTTCAAGCATTATATATATTTAAATCTCGACTTAGTTTTATTTTCCTAAAAAACGGTGGCTGAAAGAAAAATATAGCTTTTTTAGAAATAGATAAAATACTATATATATATATATATCTTTTATTTTTTATTTATTAACTTTTAAAATCTAATTCGTTAAAATCTAATATGCGGGTTAATACCTAGAGAGTTTTGTTGATTAGCTGTTAATTTTTTTTTTAAGTAGGAATTAGTTTTGATTCTAATAAATTTTTCTTTTTACTTTTCTATAATTTATTTTATTATATATGTCCCTAATTTTCGTTTTCAATTATTTATATTTATTTAATTAATTAATCTTAATTAAGTTTTTATAATGGCAATTGAATGTAATTTTTTACACATATTAAGGTTAGTTTCATATTTGTAAATTTTAATTAGGACATCAAATTAAAGAATTGCCTTAAAAAGTACCTTTATAAAGACCTAACTTGGCAAATTAAATGACACAGATCACAATTCCATCCTCTGTTTTTTGGCAAGCTGCGTGAAGCATTTCAGCAAAAAATTGTCCCATAGTGTAGTGGGCATTAGATTCTCACTGAAAAGAAAAAATGGGATAGCAGTTAATTGTAAAACTATTACGTAAATTTTTATTTTATTAAGTTAAAAATAGAGGACATAAATAAGGGAAATACATACTTCTCGTCCCTCATTTGGAACTCAATCTTAGTTTTTAACTTTTTATTGAGTTTGAGGCATTAACGACGACTTGCAGTTCTCCACAATGAACCACTTGACCGATGACATCTAAGGAATTATTGGCAATATACATAAATAGTTTAGTAAGTCATCACATAAACAATCGAATCGAAAAAAAGCGATAAGTTCGTGACGTCAGCTGGTGAAAAAAAAGCGATTTTCTTCGTTCTGTTTTTAAGCTCGTTAGCTTCGCCTCTCCGATGACTGAAGCTGTGTCTCTTCTTCCTCCGCCGGCTCCGCCAGATCCATCTTCTCCGGTCCCATCTTCACTTCTCTCTGGTTCCTTTTCACCGGATCAATTTCTTCATCGTACCGATGTGGTGATGTCAGATCTGCCTTCTTCTTCCCCTCTTCCTCAGGCAAGTTATACTATTCCCTCTGAGAAAGGAGTTCTTGGAGCGCCCCCTTCTTCTTTGATCAGAGAAAATTCGTCTCTTCCTCCCTCTTTCCTACAAGCTTCTCTGCCTGGTGTTTCTGATTCAGGTTTCAATTGGGCTAAAAATCTTACCTCTTCGGGTAAGATTCCTATCTCCTCCGTTCCGATTTCTATGTCTTCTGAAGGTCGTCCTCGGGTTAAGGTTTCAAATTCTGTGTTTGAAAGAGGTGCTAAGCTTCATGAAAATTTCATTGTCGGCATCTTTTATGGAAAGGCTCCATCTTATGGGAAGATTTGGGGAGTTTTGAATTTTCTGTGGGGTAAAGATAAAAGAGTCACCGTTCATAAACTGACCTCAAATGCTTTTCTATTCCATATCCCCTCTCCATCGTTAAGGAATCGGGTACTGCAACAAGAATTATGGCATGTGGGTGATTCTCCGTTCTTTGTCACGACTTGGAAATCAGAATTCAGTTTTAATCCTCCTTCATTAGAGAAAGCGCCAGTTTGGGCATCTATTAAAGATATCCCTTTTGATCTAATCACTCCCGAAGGTTTAAGTATAATTTGCAGGCCATTGGGGCGAGCAGTGGATCATAAGCCTTTCACTAGTATCAACTCTGCAGAGGTAAAAGTAATTGTTGATCTTATGAAACCTCTTCCAGCAGTGTTAGAGATAGAGCGAGATGATGATCAGGTCTTGCTTCTTAACGTCTCTTACCCATGGTTGCCTCCTCTTTGTCCTCTTTGCAATGAAATTGGACATAAAGCTTTACTTTGTCCTACTGCTATTAGTTCGCAGATGAAGTCTTCTTTGGCAGGAAAAGAGAAGCAAACCCCTCAAGGACCTGCAAAAAATTCTTCTTCGTCAACTCATGTGGAAAAGCATCAGGTTTGGAAACCCGTTTCTGGAGGTTATGATAAAGAAGTTTTGGCTCCTATTTCAGTTTCTTTGGTTCATGGAAAAGAAGTTTTACGTACTTCCTCTCAGGAAACCGAAACTCCCTTGGTTTCTCCTCAATCTGGGTTAACTTTTCCTATTAGTGGTCAAAACCAGTCCATCCCCCCAGCTCATGAATGTTCTTCTGTTGATTTGGATGTTGCTTCGACTAATTCTGCTCAGTCGCTGGAATTGACCACTCATAATGCCCTCCCTTCGCCTTTACTCTCAGTGGTTCAACCTTCTACTTCCATCTCAAACCCTTTTGAAGTATTATCAGTAGAGGAAAATGCTGTGGTTGTGGGTGAGACATCTTCTTCTCTAGTTCTCTTTAGTTCTTCTTCCTCTTCAGCCCCCTCGAAAGATAAGAAATCTAAAAGAAAGAGGTATGACCAAATATCACCTGCTCAAGGTGGCGTTCTCTCCCTGCAAATAGGGAAGCGTCACACTCAATAATCTGTTTATATGTCAGACAACTTTTTTTGGAATGTGCGAGGTCTTAATGATTTGTCTAAGCATCGACCTCTTTGTAATTGGCTCCATACTCATCCAGTCACCTTTGGAGCTTTTTTGGAGACACATGTTAAAGAAGCTAGTAAGGATTCTATCATGTCAGTTCTTGGTCCAGAGTGGACCCTTTTGTCCAATTACCAGTTCTCGGAGTTAGGAAAGATTTGGATCATATACAAAGCTCCGATTAAAGCAAGCGTTCTTTTTGTCGACCTTCAATCCATTACTTGTGAGATTTCTTTGGAGGATGGCTCAGTTCTAGTTTATACAGCGGTTTATGCATCTTCTGAGGAAGAGGAAAGAAAAGAGCTATGGAGTTCACTTCACGATAGATACACTTCTCTTTGTTTGGGGAACAAGCCGTGGATGATCAATGGGGATTTTAATGAGATTCTTAATCCAGAAGAGTCCTCAAATATTAACATTGTCAGATCTTCTCGAGGTATGCGCTTGTTTCGAGACTGTTTAGCTGATTTAGGTCTCTTTGATCTTCCTTTTAGTGGACCTAAATTTACTTGGACGAATAAAAGATCAGGAGATCCGATTGGCAAAAAACTAGATAGATGCTTGGTGAATGGTTGTTGGCTACTCAGGTTCCCATCTAGTTTTTGTACCTTTCAAGCTCCTGAGTTCTCTGATCATACACCTGGTTATATAAAGATGGTCACGCCTCCTCCGTCATATGGTACTAGGCCATTTAAATTTTTTACGCTTTTAACAAAGCACCCAAGTTTTCTGGATTCTGTTATGGAAGCTTGGACACATGTTGGCATTTTAGTCTTTACTCTTAAAGACTTCTGTTTCAAGCTGAAAAAGTTGAAAAGGCCTATTAAGGATTTGATGAAGAACAATTTCAGTGACTTAGAAAAGAGAGTAGTTGAGGCTCACTCCAAGCTTAAGGATCTTCAGCTGTTAGCTTTGAATGTCCCATCTCAGACAAATATTCAGAATGAAAAATCAGCTTTGGAGGGGTGGTTGCATCTTAGTCTTGCAGAGGAGAGTTTTTTTAGACAAAAATCTCGACTAAGATGGTTGGGAGAAGGTGACTTTAACACTTCCTTTTTTCATAAGGTTACTACAGCTAGGAATGCAAGAAATGCTATAAAGTTTCTGTTGAAACCAGATGGATCTTCCACTTCATCTCTTCAAGAAACTCATGTTCTAGCTGTAGACTATTTTGCTGGGATTCTACGAACAGTTAGAGGTTTGTTTTGTCCGGAATTACCTGAGCTCCTTTCTTCTTTAATCTATACAACCTGTACGGCTGAGCAGCAATCTTCTCTCTCCTCTCCTTTCTCTGCTGAAGCAATAAGAGCTTGTCTTTTCAAATTGCCTCTCAACAAAACACCAGGGCCAGATGGATTTCCTGTAGAGTTCTTCAAGGCTTCATGGTCTATTATTGGACATGAATTAACAATGAGTGTGCTCCGGTTCTTTCAGGATGGTTTTATCCCAACTGCTTTAAATTCTACTTCTCTAATACTAATACCAAAATGGCCAGGGGCTGTTGATTTAAAGGACTTCCGACCCATTGCCTGTCTTAATACGGTTTATAAGCTTATTTCTCGTCTCTTGTTAGACAGATTAAAGAGTCTGCTTCCTGACCTTATACTTCCAAACCAAACTGCTTTTGTTAAAGACAGACTTTTATTAGAGAATGTGCTTCTTGCTTCAGAAGTTATGCAAGGTTATCATCTTAATTCAAGAAGAGCAAGAATTACTCTCAAAGTTGACATCTCAAAAGCTTTTGATTCAGTCAGATGGGACTTTCTTCTTGATTCTCTTCAGGCTTATAAGGTTCCTCTTATTTTCATTAACTGGATAAGAGCGTGTGTTTGTTCCCCGTCTTTCAGTGTTAGTATAAATGGGGTTTCTTCAGGTTTCTTTAAAGGAAGGACAAGTTTGCGCCAAGGAGATCCTTTATCGCCAATTTTGTTTGTTCTGGTAATGAATGTGTTATCATTAATGTTGAATAAAGCTGCAGTAGAAGGTTCTTTCAATTACCACCCTGGGTGCGAGGATCTTCAGCTTACTCATCTTTGTTTTGCTGATGATTTACTAATCTTCTTAGAGGGTTCTGAGCAATCTTTGAGAGGAGTTATGTCTGTTCTTGCAAAATTTGAGGAAATCTCTGGTTTGAAAATGAACATTGAGAAGACCTCCTTGTTCTGTTCTGGTGTAAGTGAGGATACCTTGAACCGGCTAAAGAATGTTTTCAATCTTACTCCATCCTCTCTTCCAGTCCGGTACTTGGGTCTCCCTCTTTGATCCAAAAAGCTTTCAGTTAAAGATTGTGATCCCTTGCTATCTCAAATTCGGAAGAAGCTGAATGCTTGGACTCATAAGTTTCTGAGTTTGGCGGGTAGATTAACTCTCTTATCTACGGTTATCTCCGGAATTATAGGTTTTTGGACTAGTGCTTTCTTTCTCCCTAAGCAGGTTATTAGAAAGATTAATAGTCTCTGCAGCTCCTTCCTTTGGCATGGCAAGGTAGATTCTCCCTCAGGTGCAAAAGTGTCTTGGTTTAACATTTGTTTCCCTAAAGTAGAAGGTGGACTTGGTTTGAGGCACATTAGTAGTTGGAATGAAACTTGTGTTTTGAAACTTTTTTGGATGCTGTTTTTTAGAGCTGGTTCTTTTTGGGTGGCCTGGATAAAAAATAAGTATCTTTCTAAATTTCCTTTGTGGGCGCTCAATGAAAAGAATGCTTCTTACTCTTGGAATTTTAGAAGATTACTTAAGCTGCGCTTCAAAGCTCTTAAATTTTTTAGCATCCGTATTGGAAATGGTGATTCTACATTCTTCTGGTGGGATCCATGGACTCCTTTTGGTTCTCTTTACCATTTCCTTGGTTCAGATGGCCCTAGTCACTTAGGGATTCCTTTGTTTTCAACTGTGGCTGAATTGAGCAATGAGAATGGTTGGTCTCTTCCTAATGCCAGATCAGAGAGACAAGTTCTTCTCCACTCTTTTATCTCCACCATTACTTTGTCATCAGCAAATGATACTCCGACTTGGGCAATTGACGGTATGGTACAATCTTTCTCTTCTAAAGCTGTGTGGAATGCTGTTAGGTTTTCGAATCAAGTAAAATCTTGGGCCCCTCTTGTGTGGCACAAAGCTGTTATCCCAAAGCATGCTATAAATTCATGGCTATTTATACTTAATCTCAACCCTACTCTTGATCGTTTGTCTACTTGGGGATTGGATATTGAGTTAGACTGTCTTCTTTGTGGTTTGGCTCATGAATCTCGAAATCATCTGTTTTTTGAATGTGCCTATTCTGCTGAAGTATGGAGATTGATAACAGAAAGACTTAAGATATCATCGCCTCCGTTTCTTTGGGATCAGATCCTTCTTTGGATGCCAACAGTTTCAGCATCAAAACATACAAAACTTGCTCTCCTTCAAGGTTGGCAGGGTACAATCTATGAACTGTGGAGAGAGAGAAATCAGCGTTTTCATGAAGGTCTTTCGGTCTCTCCAGCCTCAGTAGCAACAAGCATCATTTCCACCATGAATAACAAGTGTACTTCTTTGATGCATTTGGGTTTGAAGCGAGGGATCTCACTTCTTCAATGTTGGATTAGTTAAATTTCATATCAAGCATTAGGCTCTGGTTGCTTCTTCCTCTTTTTAGACTTTGTTTGTCTTAAACCTTTCATCTTTCTAGCTCTTGCTAGTCTTCGTTCTTATTTCTTTGTTTGTAATATATAGTTATATCCTGTAAACTCAATATTTTATTTATATAAGAAAACCCTTTAACAAAAAAAAAAAAAAAAAAAGTCATCACATAAACAAACAAATGAATGAATTAGTAAGGAAACAAATAACACCTACGTTTTTTGTTAAGTGGATATCTTATGGGATTTTGTTAAGTGAATATTTTTTTGGAAAGGAATATTTGGTTAGTGTATTTAATTTAAATCAATTTAAATCGATTGTTATCCATTTAACCCGTGATTTTGATGGCATAGATTTGCCAATACAAACAATCTTAGGAGATCTTGATTATGAATCAGTAATTAATAATTATTATTATCTTTTATATCCTCAACAGTTTTAAATATTATTTAATAATTTTTAATAGCAATTGAATGTAATTTTTTACACTTTTTAAAGGTTACTTTTAATTTTGTACTTCTCAATTAATATAGTAGGATATATCCACTTGTGGATTCCAACCCCGCAACGCAAGGAAATTTATTTGATTAACATAAAATTAAATAACAATGGAAAAAATAGCGAAAATGTGATTTATAACGAAAAAATAATAAAAATTACACTAACAAGGGTACCGCGATTAGTACAAAATTCGGAATTAAACTAAGCCGGACCCATTAAAGGCCCAGTGCAGTGATCTCTGAAACATGCGTCTCGCGTCAGGATAAAGAAAAAAAAAAGGTTAGTTATTGCAGTCAAACTTTTTTTCCTCTTTTGTGTTTAAATTTTTCCAAATCTCGGTGTACCCCACAAGAGAAAATTCGAAAAACCTTTGCAGCGAGCGAGCGCGAGATTCAAAAATCAAAATCAAATACTACACGCGAATCGAAGGAATCTGTAGCACACGCGCCTCTCTCTCCTAACCTCGATCTTCTTCGTCTCTCCCTCTCTGCTTAAAAAAAAAAAAAAAAAAAACACTTGGGGCTCCGTGAAAACAAACCAATTTTCATTCGTCTCTCCCTCTCTGCTTCAGAGTATGTTTCACTCTCTCTCTCTCTCTGTCTCTCTGCTTTTTGAATCTCTTTATTTTTTTCTCTCCACCAGGAATTAATCTCACTCATTTCGCTCACCACTATCTTCGTGATGCTGCTTCAGAGTATGTTTCGCTACTCTCTCTCTCTCTCTCTCTCTCTCTCTCCTGACCTTATTTTTTCGTTGATAACACTTTTTTTCTGCGTTTGTGGAGAATCGAATAAAAACGGGAGATGAAGAAATCGTTCGTTTCGTATCGATTAGTTGTTTTTGTTAATATCTTCTTCTTCTTCTTCTTCTTCTTCTTCCTCTTTCCAATTCTAGATTTGCGTTTTTTAGAGTAAATTAGGGAGTTGTTCGGCGTTATCTAGATGATTTTGATGTGAGGATATATTTTTTGTTGATTATTGCTTCTTCTATTAAACCAAATCCTTCAGTTACATATTGTCTTGTGATGATATATACTTTTGCGCCTCAACTCTAGTTCTTTCTTTCAGGTATTGATTGCGTTTGAGAGGAGGTAGGATTCAAGTAGCAGATAGATCTTGGAGGATAATGAAGACCAACAACATGCAAGTCAAAGGGAGAGGAGGAGGAGGAGGAGGAGGAATCATGAAGGCTAATCCACAACAGGCGATTTTTGAGCTGAAGAAGAAGGTTGTGACTGCGTTAAACAAGCTGGCGGATAGAGATACACATCAGAGAGGAGTTGATGAGCTTGAGACAACAGTTGAGCATTTGGCACCGGATAAGATTTCTTGTTTTCTCTCTTGTATTCTGGACACTGGCTCTGAGCAGAAGAGTGCTGTTCGGAAAGAGTGCATCAGGTTGATGGCTACTTTAGCTAGGTTTCATGACCGGCTTGTTGGACCATATCTTGCTAAGATGGTCTCCAGTATCGTTAAGCGGCTCAAGGATCCAGATTCTGTTGTCAGAGATGCATGTATTGAAACAATGGGTGTTTTGGCTTCCAAGATGAGTTGCTATGAACAAGACCACAACTATGGTGTCTTTGTTTCCTTGGTGAAACCGCTTTTCGAAGCCATTGGTGATCAGAATAAGTATGTGCAGTCAGGTGCCGCGTTATGCTTGGCAAGGGTTATTGATAGCAGTCCTGAAGCTCCAGTTGCTATTATACAACGCATGTTAACTCGGACTGTAAAGCTGCTCAATAACTCCCATTTCATCGCAAAACCAGCAGTTATTGAGCTTAACACAAGTATCATCCTGGTATGCTACTTCCTTCTAATTCCCATATCCTCCTACTTCTTTATTCCTTTCTGAGTCTGCTACTGCTACTGCTACTATTCTCATGTTTGTTTTAGCGGTATTCTTAGACGTGGTTGTATAAACGATTATTGGCAATTAACTCTAATCCAGGCTGGTGGGGCAACGGCAAACAGTGTCTTGTCCTCAGCAATGACTAGCTTTCAAGATGCCCTTAAAAATAAGGACTGGACAACTCGTAAGGCAGCTTCTGTAGCACTTATGGAAATAGCTGCTACTGGTGATAAGTTTCTTGGACCTCTCAAGGCTTCCTGCATCTCTTCTCTTGAATCATGTCGCTTTGATAAAGTTCCAACTCTTTCTCTAAAATTTACTCTCTTACAGACGATCCTCCTTTTTTGGAATGAAACGTCTAACTTTGTGCTTTTCTATTTTAGGTGAAACCAGTTAGGGACTCAGTTATCCTTGCCTTACAATATTGGAAAGGTGTCCCTGGGTCTGATAGTCCAGAGCCATCTGAAACTGGATCCTCTGTAAAAGGTGAGTTATGAAAATGGTTTTTGTCTTCAGATCCTTGCATCTTTTCTTTTCATAGACGACTCATATATGCTCTTTCTGTTTATCTGTTTCTTAATTGCAGAAAACTATAATGGAACTCGAGAGAGTAGTGAACTTTTCAGCACCACTGACTCGAAATTGAAGGATGCTACGTCTAACAAATATGTAACGGATTTGGCAAGGAAAGAGGTTCCGGTTACTGCCAGGAAAGTACCTGCACGTTACAATGACGACCCTCGAAAGACTAAACAAGATAATTGGCATATTGATATTACACTCCCAGAATCTTCTATTGTTTCCAAGGTTGATCTTCACAATGAAGAATCAGAGGGCAGTTGCATCACCAAGACGTTTGCAGAAGTAAGAAACACGCCAGAAGTGACATATGAGTACATTCCAATGGAGGTTAAGGCAGATTGCTATTTAACAGACGCTACCAATGAAAATGATGATATTAAGTCCATTACAGTTTCATCAAGCAGTTTCCGAGCAATTGGTATGGTAAATCCAGCAATCACAAGTAAGCATTTTGCAGCTGAAGAGACTTATTCTGAGGACCAGCCATTCTCAACCAAGCTGAAAGATCGTACAAGGCTTGACTCTATTGTAACAGTGTCAAGCTCTCAAATCAATCATGACTGCTATGCTCAGATTGCAAATGAAATGGCTTCTGTACGTGAACAACTCTCAGATATTGAGAATAAACAGTCACGTTTAATAGATCAGCTACAGGTCAGTGGATTACCGGTCACAATCTATAATGTCTTTGCCCAGTTTACAAATTTATCGATGCTCTATTCAACCTTTTCATCTTCAGGATGCGTGCTCTCAATATCTCACCATGATTTTTTGAACTGTCTTACACCATCCTATGCTTACGAAATGGCTGGTAAACATGAGGGCAAACTAACATACCTTTTTCTTCTTCTGTTAAACTTTTAGGCCTTTTCAACAGGAATAATGAACAACTTTTCGGTTCTTCAATCCAAGGTGTCAAGCTTAGAATATGCAGTGGAGGGGATAGCTCAGAACGTTGTCCTGCATACAGATATATCAAACTCCAATTTTGTGAAGCACAACCAAGGTACCCAGTCACCGAGGCTCTCTAGTTGCACTTCAAGAACTTCTATGGATATCCGCAATCGGCAATCTACATTATCATTTTCCAAGTACTCGATGACAAGGGAGAACAAAACACATGGAAGAAGCAGACTAAATGAATCACAGGGCATGGAGAAGACGCGGGGTAATCCTTCAGGTAAGACTGGTCAACAACATACTAGAGAGGACATTTGGAACAACATTGGACAGGGGAGACAAACATTGATCCAGACCAGGACATCTTCTGATTCAATTCAAAGCATAAGACAACATTACGCAGAGGTGATGAGTGGATCAAGGAAACCTGTGACAGGTGTTTCCTGTGAAGATGTTGTTGAATCAGAGTATATAGAAGTGCTTTCTTCTGGTGATGAGCTAGCGCTTGTCGAGCTTCTTGACAGAACCGGTCCTGTGCTGGAGAGTATGTCATCGCAGACCATAAATGAAATTCTCAGTATACTCCTGTCATACCTCCTCGAACGAAGATTCATGAATTCAATACTTCCTTGGTTGCATCAGGTAAGTTTGTTGAAATCATGCTGGATTTGCTATCACTACTACTACTGGAATAATCTTTCTTGAATTCAACTCTATTCCTTCAACTAGGTCGCTGACTTGAGCACTACAAACGGAGCTAATTATCTTATTCCATCTGCGAGAAAGAGAGCCCAAATGTTGTCTGCAATTCAGGAGGCTTCAGGCATGGACTTTTCAAATCTTGCTGAGAGGAGAGCAGTTACTCAAATAGCAATGAAGTTACGTAAACTATGGGGTAAGCTATGATCTCTCCTTGCACAGAAAACTTGCTTATATGTTTATAAACATTGTACATTCATAGAAGCTGTAATCGTTAAGACGTTACACTATTAAATCCGGTGTGGTTCAGCAAGTAAAATCTTTTACTTTCAAATTAAAGACATCTTTCTTCTTTGCAGGAAAATGCTCCTGATCATTAGGCGTTCTGAAGTAAACAAGACAATGTTTAGCTACAAGCAGATGTTTTTCCCAAGTAGTGGAACTAAAACTTGTCAGTGTGGATTTTTTGAAAACTTTTTAGTTCCTTACCCTTTATCCCCCTGTTTTCCACGTGCAAACCACAAATGAGATCATTTGGATTAACCAAGTGTGTTCTAAAACTTTAGATTTCACTTACTACTCACCCACACAGCCAACAAAAAAGATTGTCTTCAAAAATTCATTTGAATTTCAGAGAAACATCAAATTGCATATTGCACTAATATTTGTAATCCCAAAAAACAGATCCCAAAACGAAGACTCAACTTATTTATACATTAAGCCAACTCTGCTACTTTCTTATCTTACAGTCTCAAATCACTGGTGAATTCTTTTTGTCTTGAGTCTTAAATTTTGGTAGTATCTGGTTCTGAAAGAGCAGAAACATATTTGTCAGTGTCGACTGAGGCTTCGCTCTTGCTTCGACCACTTTCCGGTCTTCTCCTCCTCTGTCCATCCCCATCTCTCGTGCCTTGGGAATCACTAGAAGCATCATATAAGGTTACAGACTTGCCCCTACTATGGAGGTTAGTCATGACCTCCTCTTGAGCATCATCACCATCATCCTTGAGAGTCTCAAGAACTTCTACAACATGATTCATGAGGGGCCTTCCTTTCGGGTTTTGGCTTAGGCATTGGTACGCCAAACCAGCTACTTTCATCAACGCCTTAGTGCCATACTGTCCATCCATTCGAGGGTCTATGATCCTCAAAAGCTTTTTGTTGTGATTCAACAGTGGTCGTGCCCACTCTACCAAGTTATGCTCCCTGCAAGGTCTGCTTTTGTCCATCGCCCTCTTCCCAAGGAGCATCTCAAGGAGAAGTACTCCAAATCCATAAACATCACTTCTGGATGTCAAGTGTCCTATTACAACAATCAAATTTTTGACCCATTTACAAAGCGATTACCTAATGTGACAATATCAGTATGCATATATTTTAAAAGGGTCATTTTTAACACTGGTAGAAGAACCAGCTACGATTTCACTAGGTACTTGACAGTTGACCATGCTGACATCGATCTTATTTTACCAATTATAAATGCATATGGAAAAATAGTAAAGACAGACCTGTCATTACGTACTCAGGAGCAGCGTATCCGTAAGTCCCCATAACACGTGTTGAGACATGTGTTTGATCTCCTCTTGGACCATCCTTTGCTAGTCCAAAGTCAGAGAGTTTAGCATTGTAACCCTGCACAAGCATTACAACTTTCAGGGGAAGACAAATTGGAAAAGTAGAAAACAAGGTTATTTCAATGACAACTCTATGTCTTTGTAGACTACCCCTATTGAAGAAATCTATGTAATTTCAAAACAAAGGACGCAATAGCTGACCTCATCTAGCAATATATTTGCAGTCTTCAGATCCCGATATATGATGGAGCGTTCAGCACCATGTAGAAATGCAAGACCCTTGGCTGCATCAAGAGCAATCTTCATTCTTTTCGACCATGTCAAAGTGCATCCAACTCCTGCCAGTGAATTCCAAAAGAAGACACATATTGTCACTACTCCATTTATAACAGTCATTTTATTTGTAATAATTTTTGTTCAGAAACATTAACATCACGTCTAACAACTCGTCCGAACCTTAAATCATTTATTTTTGCTTCATATTTTACCAGTTACTAACTCCCACCTCATCTTAAACTACTCCTTCGTAAGTGGTTTTTACGTTAAACTATTGGGTACATATAGTCAGTCTATTGACTGTTCTTTAGAACACTAGAAAGTGCTCGGTTTGCAAAGCATATTTGAACAATGTATTTAGTCGGTATTAAAAGATCTTGTTCATATGATGCTTTATTCTTTCTTCAAGAATATTTTACTTAAAAGACTGGAATAACTCAAACTCAGATATGCTCCATCTTCAACAAGTATATGCAATGCAAGAATGGCATTTAATATGAAAGTGTATGTCAAAAAAAACTAAAACCAAAATCTCAAGGAAAAAAAAAGTCATTTGTGGTTTACGAAAAAGCAAGTACAGTAAAGAGGGCATACTTAATTTCAATCTTCACGTTTTAGATTATGGGAAACTTACTTCGGAAAAGATGTTTCTCAAGGCTCCCCATTGCCATGTATTCATAGACTAATAATCTGTGATCATCTTCACAGCAGTAGCCAATGAGCTTGACCAAATTCGGGTGACTAAGCAGTCCTAAATAGTTGACTTCAGCCTACAGGAAATGAATATCACATTCCCAAGTACATTTAGTGTGCCAGTCACTGCTTTTTAAGTTTTTGAATAAAAAAAAAAAAAAAAAAAAAGACCAATTTTACCAGCCACTCTCGGTCTCCCTGGAAGCCCTCTGGATTAAGCTCTTTGATGGCAACTTTGGTAGACTTGTAACCAGCCCTGACAGACTCATCTATAACTCCTTTATAGACCACTCCGAAACCTCCTTCACCAAGAATATAATCTGGCCTGAACTGCTTAGTAGCAACCTTCATCTCCTCGTAGGTGAAAATATCAACATTTTCATATCCTGGATTAGACTGAAGATCTTTAATGTTTTTAGGAGCCAAAGACAAGCCACCACTTGCACTCACTTTACCAACAGAAGAAGAATCTTGACAATCTGACTTCATTAGATACACAGCTGATTTTTTCCCTGCTGTCCCAACAAAACCAACATAGTGCAGAAACAACACAACGCATCATCAGCACAAGATAAATTGAAAATTTTCAGCAAACTACATCCAAATTTAGTAACTTTTTTTTTTTTTTTTTCTCTGGAAAATTTTAATACGAAATCACCATGATCCCAATTTACCCAGAAACCTAAAGAAAAAAAATTGAAAAGTTTTCCAATTTCATCCAAATTCAGTAACTTTTTTTGATTATTAAGAAACCCAAATTTGTATTTTTCCAATAGAACATCACCAGAGCCCTAAAAAAAAAAAGAATCCTAAGAATTGGAAAGAACCTGGTGTTGTCTTCTTCTGATAGTTTTGCTGTTGAGAGAATTGGTACTGCTCTTCAGCGCTAAAGCAAATCCCCATCCGAATCTTACAAAATTCGTTTTTAAAAAAAAAAAAAAAAAGAAACACTCTCGAGGGCAAAAAGGCGTTATGTGCTATTCGATTGCCATCACATTATCCGAAGACAGATCCAAAAAAAAAAAAAAGCAAACCCGATCTCTGACGGGGCTCCGAGAAACTCTGAGGAGATATGATGGGTTTCTCGGAGGGCGAGGTCGGAGAGAGAAGACAAAATGATGAAGAAACAAAAGAAAAAAAAAAGAAAAAAAAAAAAAAAAGGGAAGATGATAATTGTAGAGAGAGAAGGAGAGAAGAATGAATGATCCGTTGGAATCGATGGATTTGAGACTAGCCGCCAAAAACGCAAAGCCAAGCGACCCTGACGACGACGACTTTTTCTTCCCTTCTTCAACGGTTAATACGTTATAAAATAATTTATTATTTTTGTATGCTTTATGTAAAAAAAACTGCACCTACTTCTTACCAAATATTTTATTTATTTTTTTTTTTAATATACAGTCAGTTATTATAAAGTTTCCAAATCTGGGAAAATATTGGTCAACGGTCAATATTTTGAATGTTGGTAATGCATTAATTACTAACGTTAAACCACAAATTCTTTAATTTCTTTTGGAGAATTTGCAAACAAAGCAAAATTGTTATTTTTTATTATTATTTTTTTTTAAAACAAAAAGATCAACTCATATGAGCCAATATAAAAAAAAATCGTTTACAAACAACACATGTTGCATGGTTATTTCTTTTTAAATTCAATAGATTTTTTATTTACTTTTAGTTGAAAAAAATAAATACAAACTGTTTGGGAGCATACTATACTTCTAGAATCTTTCGACAAAATTGAAGCAAAACAATTAGGAATCGATTCTAACAAATGAAAACCTAAATATAAACAAAAAATATTGTTTGTTAATCCACCGACTAGACATAGCTTTCCTATATACGTAAAAGATACAGATTTTTCAGTCTTTTGATATGAAGTCATGGCATAACTATATCAAGAACAACATCGGGTACACGTTACTAATCTCTACCATAAGAAATCTTATTCACCATCGTTTCCAAATCCACTTTCAAAACCAACCGTATTACCCGCCTCATTTGGACTATATATAGGCCACAAAAGACACCCCATAGTTCTGCCATCCATGTCGAGCGTATCCCTATGTTTAGTGTAAAACCTACTCGTCAAACCCTAGAAGCATCCCACAACACACCCCCAATCGTAGCCATTCCCAGGTTTCCATGTGATGCCTCATCCGTGTTAAGTTTCATCCACCCCAACCCTAAGAGAATCCATAATACCATCCCTTCCACTCGCACGAGGTTCACCCTCAAACCTCGTTTCACCAAGTTAGCCTTCAAGACTTCTCTGGTTAGATCTTTAACAAACTGTACTGTATCTCGACATTTGTCACTTGTACCAAAAACTTAATCTCATCTCCACTTCCAACCCCACCAAAGTGTCATTCCAAAAAGGATACGCCAAGAACATGACGCTGAACTCCTTTCCCCACCCAAATTCCCATACATCCATTCGAGTAAGGAGGTGTTAAAAAATTGATGCTTTTGTCTTCTCGGAATAATACGCTGCCATATGCTAGCCATAGTCAGACAATCTCTCAAAATATGTGAAACACACCTATTATTTTTAATTAGTTATCTAATATTCTCATAAATATTAATTAATTTCCCAATTATAATCATGCCAAAACCAACACAAATTAAAAAAAAAAAAAAACTAAATTCAATATTAAACATAAATAATCCAAATTTCAACAACAACAACTCTAACGAAATAGACAACATGCAACCACCAATTTCAACAAATCTCAAAAATAAAGCTGGAAACATAAACGAGCAACAAAGAAGCGAGACCCTAGATCATCCTCATCTCCTCACTATGATTCCATAGTCAGAAATCGCACATTTTCATTTCTTTCAACATAAAAGATATGTGTAAGTATTTTGACAATTACTTAGTGAGGCGATCCTTCCATCTATGGGCTATACACACAAGAAAAAATTAAAAACAAAACAACCGAACCATGAGTAATGAGGAAAAATCTGCACAATCGCTAGCTGATGGTGTCAACCGACACCTACCCTCGCTTTCGTGCTGGTGTCGATTAAACTGCAACACAATCCACTTTTGCTCCTCGTCTCCCTCAACAATAGATCTTCCACCACCTCGTTCTCCCCACGAACAAGCACATTCACAAAACCAAAACAAGCCACCAACACAAAGGAATCATTCCATACATCAAAACAAACAATCTTAATTACATGGTCACACATTCAACCCAAAACAAGAATTGTCTTTGGACAAGAAAATAGCAACACTAGTCAATGATGGCTTCCTCCTCACACCAACAGCTCGATTGTGCTCTCTTTCATACACCAAAAATCTAGCTCTTCTCCCCCATTTTCTCTCATGAAAAAGCTAAGCTCTTCTACTTTCTCTCTCACTTGATCTCACAAAGCCCAATTCTCATTCTCTTCTCTAAGGGATGGACAAAGGCAACTGGGTAGAAAAGAGAAGATGCATCAAGTTTTAAAGAGAGGAGTTGATAACTCTCTAATTTACATGTTTTAGACACCCTTTTTTGTCCATATTTTGCATTATATATAAAAATGTCCTTAACTGTAGTAATTTGCATTTAGGCCATTTAGGGTGCTGCATTGTTGCATTTGTGCATTTTGGATAAAAACAGGTGCTTTGGAGCCCAAAATGGGGAAGAATGAGGTCAAACCCGAGCATGTAACCGAAGGAGCGATCGTGCAAGAAGAACAGTCCGAACCTCAACCCGATTAATGAGGATCTAAGAGCAGGAAGAATAACCCAAAGACTTACACAAGGAACTACCCGACTTGAACCTCGTGCACCGCCTCGAACAGACCCTCGGGCAGAATTGAGCAGCTTGGTTAAAGGGGTTTCCATATATAAACCCCCCTCTTCTTCTTCTCGTCCTAGCACGCCGCAGGCACTCAAACCAGAGAGCGAGAGCTTCTGAGAGAGAGAGAGAGAGAGAGAGAGAGAGAGAGAGAGAGAGAGAGAGAGAGAGAGAGAGAGAGAGAGAGAGAGAGAGAGAGAGAGAGAGAGAGAGAGAGAGAGAGAGAGAGAGAGAGAGAGAGAGAGAGAGAGAGAGAGAGAGAGAGAGAGAGAGAGAGAGAGAGAGAGAGAGAGAGAGAGAGAGAGAGAGAGAGAGAGAGAGAGAGAGAGAGAGAGAGAGAGAGAGAGAGAGAGAGAGAGAGAGAGAGAGAGAGAGAGAGAGAGAGAGAGAGAGAGAGAGAGAGAGAGAGAGAGAGAGAGAGAGAGAGAGAGAGAGAGAGAGAGAGAGAGAGAGAGAGAGAGAGAGAGAGAGAGAGAGAGAGAGAGAGAGAGAGAGAGAGAGAGAGAGAGAGAGAGAGAGAGAGAGAGAGAGAGAGAGAGAGAGAGAGAGAGAGAGAGAGAGAGAGTCCCAAAGTGTCACGATGAACTGAAGTTTAAAGTTTCTTAAGGAATTTACTCACTTGCCCAGCACCAATGAGTGCGAGCAAAGCCCATGCTGTGTTCACGACATGAGGCCTGTTGCCTTCAAGGTTTGTATAGACCTATTCATGAAAGTAAAAAACAAAAAAAAAGTAATTCAGCAATTCATATGTAGCAGTAAGTAGAATTTAGCTAACATACAAAGTAATTATTAACCTTGTCTTGACATGAAAGATAGCTTTCTCCCCATCCGCCCGAAGGTTGTTGTTTCGACAACAGAAATTCACAAGCTTTAGCAACATGTGGAGAGTTTTTCAATGTTTTTCCAACAGCTACCAGCCCTTTCACTCCAAACCACGTACCATACGTGAAGCAAACAGCCCATGATCCGTACCTAAGGAAATATCACAGGTTACAAGATAGACACCAACTAGAAGATACAATGTGCGAAACAGGTGCACCCGGTGTACGCTTTAGATTTATAATGACTAGAGACTAACCATGAGCCATCTGCTGCTTGAATAGATTCAATGAACTTAACTGCCTTCTCAATGCACTCATCTACTTCCTTCTTCCGATGACCAGGATACAACTTTCGGAATGATATCAAAGCTTGGATGGCAGCTGATGTACATTCCACGTAACTACAGAACCATTCTTGCGCATCAAAGCAAATTTGCAAAACATAATATAGGATTAACTAGATGATTCAATGGAAGATGCTAGTGCCTTACGGATAATCAATAACAATATCGCCAAAGGTTTCTGCTGGGTTGATTAGCTGCCAACAAAAATGAGTAAACTTTTCCTTAAAACCTCAAGCAAAGGGGACTAAGGCAAATATGTGTTGACAAATAGATACAAAAGGTATATATTATCAGGCTTGAGAACATTACAGATCTTTATCTAGGCACATAAACAATACCTCCAACCAAGGGTATGATCTGGTGAGCTCATATGTTGCGAGGCCTCCATCTGGATTCTGAAATCAGATATTATCTGCTAATCAGCTCTTCTCCCCCATTTTCTCTCATGAAAAAGCTAAGCTCTTCTACTTTCTCTCTCACTTGATCTCACAAAGCCCAATTCTCATTCTCTTCTCTAAGGGATGGACAAAGGCAACTGGGTAGAAAAGAGAAGATGCATCAAGTTTTAAAGAGAGGAGTTGATAACTCTCTAATTTACATGTTTTAGACACCCTTTTTGTCCATATTTTGCATTATATATAAAAATGTCCTTAACTGTAGTAATTTGCATTTAGGCCATTTAGGGTGCTGCATTGTTGCATTTGTGCATTTTGGATAAAAACAGGTGCTTTGGAGCCCAAAATGGGGAAGAATGAGGTCAAACCCGAGCATGTAACCGAAGGAGCGATCGTGCAAGAAGAACAGTCCGAACCTCAACCCGATTAATGAGGATCTAAGAGCAGGAAGAATAACCCAAAGACTTACCCAAGGAACTACCCGACTTGAACCTCGTGCACCGCCTCGAACAGACCCTCGGGCAGAATTGAGCAGCTAGGTTAAAGGGGTTTCCATATATAAACCCCCCTCTTCTTCTTCTCGCCCTAGCACGCCGCAGGCACTCAAACCAGAGAGCGAGAGCTTCTGAGAGAGAGAGAGAGAGAGAGAGAGAGAGAGAGAGAGAGAGAGAGAGAGAGAGAGAGAGAGAGAGAGAGAGAGAGAGAGAGAGAGAGAGAGAGAGAGAGAGAGAGAGAGAGAGAGAGAGAGAGAGAGAGAGAGAGAGAGAGAGAGAGAGAGAGAGAGAGAGAGAGAGAGAGAGAGAGAGAGAGAGAGAGAGAGAGAGAGAGAAAGAGAGAGAGAAAGAGAGAGAGAGAGAGAGAGAGAGAGTGAGCGATTCAAACACTTTTTCTACTTTGTTAGGATTCGATTTTATTTCTTTTTGCTATTCTTTTCAGTTTTGATTCTGTACTCTATTACTTTTATTTTATTTTCAATACAATACAATTTTCATTCATTTGTGTTTTTATGCTTTTTGCCATGAGATCTGAGTAGTGAACCAAGGTTTCTAAGGATGGATAGACAAATAAGTGTTCTTGATCGATTAGGATGTCTTAGCTTGAATGTTTATTTTATAAAATTTCCTTTCTAGATTGGTGTTCTTAATGCTATTTTCAGACCGAGAGGTTGAGATTAGATCTAGGGTGTTTTGCCATCGAGAGATGTTGTTAAAATGCTTGAATCAATCAATGCTAGAGATTTACTCACTTAGCCTAAGAGATTAGATGTGTAAGGAGTTTATTGACAATAATGAATATGATTTTAATGCCTGCTTAGTCATGTTTCTCCAACGAGAGTTGGGTAGGGGAGTGAATAAGGTTGATTTTTTCTATCACGAGAGTGTTTTAGCAAGGTTAGGAGATTCTTTGTCTAGGGAATATTTGCTTGAGGCATGTAAGACATCCCAAATTTATCAGGAGCACTTGTGAGTCGATTACCCCATCCTTAGGAGCTTTCTTATCTTGATTCTTTAGTTTTTATCTATAACTTGACCCCTTACCCGAACTGGTACTCGATCACCAACTTCGTGTATACTTTTGAGCTGTTCATCCTTGTCTTCTTGATCCGATCATCCCACCCGATCCTGTATCCGAATGCTTGCATCGGGTACTTAAGTCGTGTGATTCTTGTTCATTTATTTACTTTTGCTTATTTTAGGTTGTTAGAAAAACCTCATGACTTGTATTGTTCTGGTCATATCTTATCTGCTAGCATAACAACCATTTGGATTGATAACCCTTTGTACTACAACTGCATAGGAAATTGATACCCTGGGTGAAAATCCTGTTATCAGGAGTCTAGGGTTTTCACATCATAGAACTCATTGCTCACAATTCACACCATACCACTCCACTCTCACACGCAAAGTCTTTCAAGTTCTAGGTATCCCATACCACTCTGCTCTTAGGCCAATAAAAGGAAACATGGATTTTTGAACTACATATAGTGACTATATTTAGTCACCAATGATTACATATCTGATTTTCTCCTCTAAGATCCATCTCCAAGCTCTATGCTTTTTTCACCATATGTTCCCAAACTCTTGAGACCTTGCCAATCCCCCGAGCACTTCAGATCCTCTTAAGCTCTATCGTTTCCTATTCCCGAGCTCTTTCGCCTTCTGGCACTTCTTGTGACACATGTCGCCCTTTATCTATAATGAGATTCGACAGAGGATCCATGCTTGCTTAAGCATGATGAAGTTTATGGTTATTACAGTTAGAGTTTATTAACCAATGGTTACAATTATCTAATATAATAAAATAGGCTTACACCCTCTAAGAAGCTCTATCTATCTACCATGTGGCATCTCTAAATCCTTTGTTTTATTTTTTAACGTTTTATCTCATGTTTAAGCCAATTGGTAATAGGCTGTAAAAGGTTAATGGACTACATAATTTTTTCGACTTCTCAAAAAAAACCCAAAAGAATCTCTGAGTTACTAACTAAGCTACGTTGTCATTGATCTCTTCCTCTTCTTTTCTTCTATTTTACAAAAAAACGAGAATATATCTTTATTGAGACTTCAAATGTTTAGCTCTTCCGCAGCTTTGGCCAACAGTTATAATGAGCACAGTTTTTTAAAGAAACGATTCACAAAAGCTGAAGAGAGGAAAGATAGCGAGAGGGTCCCAGCTAAAAACCACCGACAAGGTCCATCTGGTATGAACTTCTTATCTTTACTCTTTGTTTTAATGGAGACTCTATTAGTTTATTTAGATAGCTTTGACGGACAACGTATGCGAGAGAGAAAACAACACACATTTGCTTTCCACAACACCCACCACCAACAGAAAAGGTGCATCACAAAGAGAAAAAGGTATCCTTTCTACAAAAATATATTTATACTCAAATTAATAAAATAGCAAAATTAGTGAAATGAAACACAAACCTCAACCAGATAAATCAACTAAACGGAGGACCAAACCAAAAGGATAGGAAACGATGTCAAGCAATACAAGACCAAGGTAAATGAAGATCATCAAAGAATACAACCTAAAAGTATCTTTAACATGGGGGACACCCAAAGTATCCTTATACTCGATATATTTACATTTTCACACTTCACTTTATATAATCTGTACATATACCAGTGTATTGTTTTCCTTGTGGGGACACACACCTACTAGATATACAACTAAATAGAGGATACAAAACTACATATCCATATGCCATTACTTCAATTCCAAAACGCGAAAGAGATGAGAATGCAGAGAAAGCCAGCCTCACCTAAACTGTTTCCCCAAAGTTTTATTATATGATTTCCCCTACTCTAACTTCATTACAAATAGATGTATCTCTAATCTGTAGGCAAGTCATTAACGTGTAAAGAACATCAGAGGTGTTTTCCAACATATTTTAGTGGATGTTGAGAGGTCAGTCTCTCCACAGACGTAGTGGCTGCCACCTTGAACTGGGTTAACAAAAATCTTTGTTTTTTCCCAATTTTATTCAAACTACAAAAAGATAAATTTAATCAACCAACCAAACAAAAAGGCTGGAAAAATAATAAACAATATTCATAAAACCAACAATACACGACCTGTGATAGACAATAGATTGTCACTTCAATTTTTAATTTAAAGTGAGTGGGAATTCTTCACCAGCACCATCTAGCCCATTGAGGAGGAGTAGCTCAACTAGAGCATTGTCTAGAGCTGAAAAAATGGTGGAACCAGCAAGAGCTTTGATGCATGAGCCAATTCAGAGGAGGAGAGGTTTAAGTCGCCTAGAACAACAGTTTCCAAGGCAATCGACCGGATCACTCGAGCACCCACTCGACCTAGCACCTCTAATGCACTCGGCCGAGTACCTGGCCAGACATCCTTATGGTTTCCCAGCTCCAGCAGGCTATCCAAGCTATCCCTATGGCCAAGCTTACCTTCCCATCCCTCCCCAATACTTCATGGATCCAGCCCTCTTGCAGCAATACTACTAGCAGCAAGGACAACAATTTTTCCCACCACCACCAACTCGACCAGCCCACTCGACCGAGCACTCGACCGAGTACCAGTCGATGGCCATCGTCGAGTTGCCTCCTTCTCCCTCTCAAAGTCAGCAAAAAGACCCCAACTACACATTTGAAAGCATGAATGAGGATGTGGACAGCTTCTTCCACAACCCATGAGGTACCAACATCACCTTTTCATTGTAAATACCATTGCATCTCTAGTTTTTATTTTGTTTTGAGTCTTGAATCCTCTTTCAAATTTCTCTTACACAGTGGACTGAGTAATTTAAGTTTGGGGGAGGGTTTGAGATAGTATTTGATGCTGTGTTTTGTTTTCTTATTTCACATTTTAGCATTATCATGTTAGTACTTGCATTTCATCTACGGCATAGAATAACCAAAATTTTTTTTGAATTTTTTTGCAAAAATCTTTATAAAAAAAAAATGTTCATGTAGTTTGCATTGCATATTAGGATCTTGTTTAGCATGTTTCATATAGGACTGTTTTATATTTTTGCATTAGGGATCTATGATGAGTTTTTGCCTTGTTAGCTTGTTTAAATTCACTAAACTAGGATTAATGCCCAAGTTAATAGTACTTTGATGCTAGTTGAGTGGTTAGAAGCATAAAATTGAACCAAGCCTTGAATTCCTGTATTGCATTTGGTCTAAATTGAAGCATGTTGTGATTTGATGCTATTTCCTATTTATAAGAACCTAATATTGACTTTTAATTATCAATTTGTGCATTGCTTTAAACTCATGGATACCATATAAATATTTGGATCATCTTTCTCCTTTTTACCACTCTTGTTGATCCAAGTAGCTGATTGCACCATCAAAATCAGTTTCCCCTACCCTTCTTTCAAGCCATGTTTATTCTTGTGTGTGTAAGGCCTTTTTGGGATTGAGCTTGGTAGAAAGTGTTAGGTTTGAGCTGACAAGAGTAAAGCCTTGTGTAGTTCTAGTTTACAATTTTCAAACAAGATAGGACTAGGTGGTTCAATTGTTGGGTTTGGGACTTGGTTGGTTTGAAAAAGAAAAGAAAAGAGAAAAAGAGAAAGGAAAATGTTAGAGTCTTTAGGAGGGGAATGTGTTTAAGAGAATTTAAGCTCTAGTGAAAGAATGGGAAGTATAAGATTGTTAAAGATGGTTCTAGTAAAAAAAAAAAAAAAAGAAAAGAAAAGTCTAGCAAAAAGCTTTTATGTCTTAAGAAACAAGAAAGAAAGGGAACCATAGCAAATAAGAAAGAAACCCATTCCACTAGATGATTCAAATAAGAAACCTCTCCTAAGACTTGAAACAAAAGAGAAAAGGTTAGGATCATCTAGCCTTCGTGTACCTTTGGGTAGACAAGGTTTTGTTTTTGTATATGTCTAAGTGTTCTTACCTTTAGCCTTCTTCTAAAGCTCAATCCATTTTTATGAGAGAACCTTGATATTGATAAGCCCCACTCTAAAGAGAGACCATCATTGTCTCTAAGCCTTTATTACCAAGCCAAATGAGTTTAAACATTGCATAAGATTGATTCATGTTCTTGATTAATGAATGTTAAAGGAAATGGTTGATTTGAATGCATGTGGATGTCTAAGGCTCAAATCAATAAAGGTTGTGATAGGCTTGTCTAAAATCTTTAAGTACAACTCATTCAACTTGCATCATAGTACTAGTAACTTGGACATTGATTCTAGCTAGTTTATTAGCAAGCTTTAGGAGCTGAGATCCCATTTTCAAACCTCACCTACCTTCTTATGTCTTGTTTATTTGCTTGAGGGCAAGCAATGACTAAGTTTGGGGGTGTTGATGTTCATACATTTCTCTTTGTTTTACCTTAGTTTATTCACATCTTTTGCATGATTTACAATCTAGTTTAGCCATTATTCAGTAGTTTAGGACTGTTTGTGCATTAGAGTAGAATTGCATTGCATTTGCATGGTTTCTTGCATAAACAGGTGATTTGAGACTCAAGGAGCATGGAGAAGTGCTGAAGGAGAGTTGAGCCATCAAGTGAAGCAGATAAAGGAGCTAGAGCAGAAGAGAAGCAAGGTCCGGAAGTCCACTCGACCGCAGCACTCGACCAGACACTCGACCATGTGCGGAGAAGGACTCGACCGGCTGGAAGAAGCAGAAGAAGAAGTCACTCGACCAAGCACTCGACCGAGCACCTGGTCGAGTTGACCGAGCCACCTCTCTATTTTGTCTTCTAGCTATTTTAGGGCTTCCCTCTTTTCTAAATAAAGCCTTGTACCCTGCAGCCAGTAATGAGAGCCACTTTTTAGAGAAACAATATCTAGACCTAGTAATTACCCTTTTGGGAATTATCTACTTTTTGCCTTTCTTTTGCTTAGATCATTAGCCACTTTTGTATTGTCTCAAGAAATCTTTGATACTTGTTGATTCCATAACTTTCTTAGTATTGAGAATTTGAGTTTGATTTCTTCTTCAATATTGTAGATCTCTTTCTCATCTATCTAATCATGCAAGTTTCATTGATTTCTGGGTTTAAGATTTTTTTCATCATGTTTAGTGATTGTGAGTAGTGTGTAGAGATCTTAAGGATGGATTAGGCTGGATAAGGGTCATGGTTGTTTAGATTGGTCAAGCTTGCTTGTTTATAGATCTCTTCTAGGTTAGATGCACTCTATGCTATTTTTATACTGAGAGGGTAATGATAGATCTTAAGCTTCTTAGCATCACACCAATGTCTAAGTTGTTAGATAAGGCTAATACTAGAGATTATCATGAAACATGCTAAGCGATTAGATGTTTAATATGATTTTTGACATTGATGATCTGGTTGTTTATTGCCTGCTTTTATATGTTCTTAGCTAGTGAGAACTAGGTCTAGGAGTATCAAAGCTTGATTGTTATTGTCATGAGAATAGATATACAAGTATTAGAAGATCATTGTCTAGAGATAGCTCATGTTTGATTGTGGTTTGTTGACCAGTTTAGATAACCAAAGCTTAAGTCCAACCTATGAATCCATCCTCAGGACCTTTCTTTGTCTAGTGATTTCTTTGTTTAAATCCTGTTAATCGCTTGCTATTAGATTTGCTTTTTTTTTTTGCTATGTTTTAATTGTTGACTCTGTTTCTGTTCTGAGTTTTCAACCCCCTCGACCTAGTACTCGATCGAGCATCCGATCGAGTGCTTGCTCGAGCACCATCCAGTGTTCTTTTTTATGTTATGCATCTCTCCTGCTTCATTTCCTGTTTCATTCTAGTTTCATTCCTGTTTCATTGCATTCGTTCCTGTTCAGTCCTAATTCATTACTTGTCTTGCATTAGATTAATTCCTGTTCTTGTTTAGTATCATCTCTGCTTTGTTTACATTGTTTACCTTGCATTTAGTATCTTTTCCTAGTATTTTTACATTCTGCATTTTATCATTTTCATTAGGTTGCTAGTTAAAAACATTCATCATATTTGTCATAACTTAGATAAGTGTTCACATCCTGATTGCTTGCATCACACTCATTATGGTTTGACATCCTTTATGCTACAACTACATAAGGGTAATTGAAACACCTTGCATTCCATCATTCATCATCTCTATCTTCATTCATATCATCATCCACACAAAAGTACTTGTTTCAGCAATCCTCCCATCTACTGGACTATACACACAAGCAATAGTGACATCTCTAACCATCAACCAACAATCAACAATCAACAATAACAAACCAGGACTCTGCATCGACCGACACCGAGTATGCATCGACCGACACCAGCTGGGGGTTGCGTCGTCCGAAGCAAGATCTGCATCGACCGATGCAAGGTTAACTTGCATCGACCAATGCAAGGCTAGCTTGCATCGACCAATGCTCCCATTGCCTCGACCGATGCATGCTTGACATAGCACAAAAACCCTAGATTTTGCGCGCCGTCCTCGCATTTGCATCGACCGACGCACAAAATGCATCGACCGATGCAATGCCGAGCATCGTTTTCCCCCGAAGCTTCTCGCTGGATCTTCGTTCCTACAATCACAAAACTCAATCCAAAGCCGCAAGAAAGCTTCCTAACGTCCCAAATAACAATCTAACAAGCCTAACAACACATAACAAGCAAATCAGAGATATCTACAGCTTATATAAGCCATGGTCATGCACTTACCTTTGCCAAGAAGTTTCTAAACCTTAAACAAGCAAGAACACGCTCCTAGGAAGCTCCTACAACGATCTCAACTACAGATCTCTACAGGAAACGCCTCCAATCACCAGAAATCACCAAGAACACTCAAGAACACTTAGGGAACTTTTCTCGCCTTTCTTTTCTCTCAAAAGCGGCTAAACACGACTAATGAGACAAAAAAACTCGAGTTAAGGGTTTTCCTAACCCAAAATGCAGCGTTTAACTTAAACTCGTCCGCAGAAAACCGACCTTGCATCGACCGATGCACATAGTGCATCGACCGATGCAACCCCTAAATCGGGATTTTGGTTCACGGATGTTACAATTCTCCCCCACCAACATAGATTCATCCTCGAATCTCGAACAACCATCGGCCAAGGACTCCCGTGCAACCGTCTCCCAGCCTGCACTCCTCCGACCGATCTACAGAAGGTCACCTCTAGGCGATAGATTCACTCTCCAGGCATTATTTGCTCTCGACTTTTGGACTTTCCTTTACTCTTAGGCCTAAAACTTGATTTTTATTGGCTCCTCATCAGGCCTAAGCCTGCATGCCATAATGTTGGCTCCTCATCGGGCCTAAGCCCGCATGCCATAATAAGTAAGGAAAAATCCAATATTCGTCTCTCGAGTTGCCACCCTACAGCGCGCCCCCGGATCGTCATCCGAAGTCGATATACCAACCATACTCCCAAGTCACAAAGTCTCAGAATATGGTAGTACTAGGAGAACCAAAGTCCTCCAAGAGTGCGAGCAAACAATTTTGAACACGTCTGAGTCCTATCCCTATCCAGGTTTCCTTCATGTGGCTCGCGTAAAACATCACAATGTCCTACCAACCACATATCCTCTCTCTGGAATACCTCATGACCACACAAGGGTCATATACATGCCACAAGGCCAAACAAATGTCCTAAACAGGACCGCCACAAAGGCCAAAAAAATGTCCTAAACAGGACCGCCACCAAGGCCAAACAAATGTACTCAACAGGACGCCACCAAGGCCAAACAAATGTCCTAAACAGGACCGCCACCAAGGCCACTCGTCCCGAAGGACCGTCACTAAGGCCACTCGTCCCGAAGGACTGTCACAAAGACCACTTGTCCTGAAGGACCGTCACAAAGACCATACATCCCGAAGGACCGCCTAAACATACATCACTGGCTAAACAGCCCGCCACAAAGGCCACACAATCGGCTAAAAATCTCGCCATAAAAGCCACACAATTGGCTAAATAGCCCGCCACAAAGGCCACACAACTAGCTAAACAACCCGCCACAAAGGCCACACAATGTCTCAAAAGACCACCACACACGGCACAAAGACTCAAAGATCCTTCACTAAGGCCACACAAGCCCCTCCAAGGCTCTCCACCACTAAAATGGACAAATTATAACTCACATAAAACTTTCCATTTTTAGCTCTTTCCACTTTTGGAAACTTTTCACTTTTGGAGACCTCTATTCCAGGAAACTTTCCTCCAAACCCCACTTCACGGGAATTCCGTGCCCCAAACACCACCTCATTTTGTTACTTAGTCGCAAAACCAACCACCCCTAAACGACAAAGTAACAAGAGAGATGGGCTGGAATACTCCATTCCCACTCCAGCCACGGATTACAACTAGGACCAGACTATACAAGCTCAAGTCGCGGCTTGCTTCTCATACCACTTCTTAAACCTTGCCTTAATCCTGCCTCTGGTTCCCAAGTCTGCTCCTCAACACCATCATAGTCCCAAAGGACTCTCATCAAAGGAATCTTCTTCTTTCGAAGTTCCTTGATCCTCCTCTTGAGAACCCTCACTGGTCTCGCTTCCAAAGACATGTTAGGCTGAAGATCTTCAGGAATCTTAGCCAACAACTGATCATCCTCCCAGAGACACTTCCGCAACATAGAAATGTGGAAAACCTTGTGGAACGCATGCATAACCTCAGGCAACTCCAGCCTATATGCTACCGGTCCCACCCGCTCAATCGCTCTGAACGAACCCATAAACCTCAGACTCAACTTAGTCTCTGTCAATGACCTGTTCAGACCCCGCAACATGGCCATCTTGAGGTACACTCTGTCTCCTACCTGAAACTCAAGATCTCTCCTCCTCCTGAGCCCCCTTCATGTTCAGCTTGAGAACCCGAATCTTCTCTGAGGTCTCCTAAACAAAATCTGCCCCGAACATGCTCCTCTCCCCCACCTGAGTCCAGCATAACGGTGTACGACATGGTATCCCATACAAAGCCTCATAAGGATCCATCTTAATACTCGCCTGATAGCTGTTGTTGTAAGCAAACTCTACCAGGTTCAGGTGATCTGCCAAATGGCCATCCCAATCCAACACACACATCCTCAGCAAATCCTCCAGCGTCAGGATCGTCGTCTCTGACTGTCCCTTTGTCTGGGATTATAAGCTGTACTCATATGCACCTTAGTACCCATCTCCGCCTGAAATGCCTTCTAGAACACCGAAGTGAACTTAGAATCCCTGTCAGACATAATGCTCGCGGGCACCCCATGCAGTCTGACTATCTCCTTCACATACTTCTTAGCCAAGACCGCTGCTCCATCAGTCTTCTTAATGGCCAGAAAATGTGCTGACTTAGTCAACTGGTCCACAATGACCCAGATAGTATCAAAAGTCTGAGACACTGGCAATCCTACCACAAAATCCATAATGATCATATCCCACTTCCACTCAGGAATGGGTAGACTCTTCAGTTTAACCCACCAGGAACCTGATGCTCAGCCTTCACTAGCTGACACACATCGCACCTCGCGACCCAACTAGCTACATCCTTCTTCATCCCGACCCAGTGATAGTACCTCTTGAGATCACGGTACATCTTAGTCGCTCCTGGATGAATAGAAAACTTGCTCGCATGAGCCTCTCTCAGAATCTCTTGCCTCAACTCCTCTTCCTTGGACACACAAACCCGACCGACATAGATTCGTCCTCGAATCTCGAACAACCATCAGCCAAGGACTCCCGTGCAAACGTCTCCACGGCCCACACTCCTCCGACCGATCTACGGAAGGTCACCCCTAGGCGATAGACTCATGTTCCAGGCATTATTGCTCCGATTTTTGGACTTTCCTTTACTCGTAGGTCTCAACCTTGAGTTTTTATTGGCTCCTCATCAGGCCTAAGCCTGCATGCAATAATGTTGGCTCCTCAGCGGGCCTAAGCCCGCATGCAATAATGTTGGCTCCTCATCGGGCCTAAGCCCGCATGCCATAATATATAAGGAAGTCCAATATTCGTCTCTCGGGTTGCCACCCTACAGCGTGCCCCCGGATCGTCATCCGAAGTCGATATAACAACCATACTATCAAGCCACAAAGTCTCAGAATATGACAGAACTAGGAGAACTAAAGTCCCCCAAAAGTCGTGAGCAAACAATTCTGAAAACATTTGAATCCTATTGATAAACATGTTTTTTTACCAGGGTATCAATTCCCTATGTAGTTGTAGTACAAAGGGTTATCAATCCAAATGGTTGTTTATGCTAGCAGGAAGGATGCAATCAGAACAATTATACTCAAGCCAAGCAAGTAAGGGTTTTGATCTAACAATCCTAAAATAAATAAGAGAAAATAATATAAACAAGAAACCACACGACCTAAGCACTCGATGCAAGCATTCGAGTACAGGATCGGGTGGGATGATCGAGTATGCAAAGATGGTATGAACAGCTCGAGGGGTTACTTGATAAAGGTTATCATGTACCTGGTCGGGTAAGGGATCGAGTAATGAATGGAAATGCAAGCAATTAAAATACAAAAGCTTCTAAGGATAGGGTAATCGAATCCTAAGTGTTCCTAACCAGTACAGATGTCTTACATGCCTCAAGCAAATATTTCCTAGACAATGAATCTCTAAAATCTTGTTAAAACACTATCGTGATAGAAATAATCAACCTTGAATCACTTCCCCACCCAACTCTCGTTGGAGAAACATGACCAAGCAGGCATTAAGATCCGATTCATTATTATCAGTAAACCCCTTACTCATCTAATCTCTTAGGCTAAGTGAGTAAACCTCTAGCATTGGTAGATTCAAGCATCTCATCTACACCTCTCGGTGGTAAAATACCTTAGATCTAATCTCACCCTCTCGGTTTGTTGACAGCATTAATAACACCAATCTAGAAGGAAATCTATTAAACAAATACAATCAACTAAGACATCCTAACTGATCAAGAACACAAAATCATCTATCCCATCCCTAGAAACTTTACTACACTACTCGGACATAATAACAAGAAACATAACAGCAAATATGAACGAAAATTGCATTATAATAAACGGTAGAGTAGAGTAGAAAGAATACAAGATATAAATCTAAAGAAATGATAAAAAGTTATGGAATAAATCTAAGCAAAAAGAAGAAAAGTGTTTGAGTTGCTCAGTTCTCTCATAGAAGCTCTCGCTCTCTGGTTTGAGGGTCTGCGGCGTGCTCGTTTGCGAGGAAGGAGAGGAGGGATTTATATATGGAAACCTCTTTGACCTAGCTTCCTAGACCTGCCCGATGGTCTGCTCGATGGGATACACGAGGATGAAGTCGGGTTACTCCTCGGGTAGATCTTCGGGTTGTTCTTTCGGCTCTTGGATCCTCCTCGATCGTGTTGGGGTTCGGACTTGTTCTTTCAGCTTGATGGCTCCTTCGGGTACATGCTCGGGTTTGTCCTTGTTTTTACCCATTTTAGGCTCTTTAGCACCTGTTTTCATCCAAAACATGCAAATGCAAAAATGCAACACCCTAAATGGCCTAAAAGTAAATTCCTACAATAAATGACCTAAATATGCTAAGTTAAGGGTATGAACAATGCAAAATATAGACAAAAAATGATGCTAAAAACATGTAAATTAGAGAGTTATCATCTATCCCTAACCAGGTTCCCTTCCCGTGGTTCGCGTAAAACATCACAATGTCCTACCAACTGATGTAGTAACTTTTGGCATCAATTATTTATCAATCCACAGTTTGCAATCAATCAACACACCAAGAATACACAAAATGCTTAATCTATTCTTAATCAAGTAAAAGGTTCTTATGTCACTACTTATCTAATCAAAGCTACTCAAATAAAGTAAACAAGACAATGCAAACTCAAGGCAAACAAACTCTAATAGCAAATATACTGGAAATCAAGAATTAACAAGGGAACCTTGGGCAAGGTAATTGACTTGGGAGATAGCTAATCAATCCTAGATGTCTAAGTAACAGTTAAGAACAATCCTATGGCTAGAACACTAATGCAAATCAATTCATTTCCATGATAGAGATCCTATGCTAGTCAAATGATAATCAACAATTTCCAAAGGCAATCACAGGACAAGCATGCATTAAGAACAAGTTCAAATACCACTAAGCACCCTAATCATCAATTTCCATTGGCTAGGAATGCAAAGCTCTTGAATAGTTTGGTTCAGGAATTTCATCAAACACCTTGTGGGCATAGAAATCCTAAAGTCTAGATTCAAGCTTTGTCAAGGCTATCTAGCATTATTATCACTAATCAAGATAGGAAATACATAAATAAAGACTTAGACATCAAAGATCAATCATCTATCTCCCTAATCTACCAAGCCCAAAGTCCTAAAAGATCTACTCACTCATCATCATGATCACACAAAGGAAAGAGTTTGATCTTTGTGAAATCATAATAAGAGTTTATAGATTAAGAGATTTGAAAGACTAATTACTATTAAAACTGAAAACTCAAACAAAGATTCAACAAAACCAAATGTAGAAAAGCTTAGGAACCCTAGATGGCTACTTAATCAAAAGATAAGATAAGAGATAAGTCTCCTTAAAAGGTTTAGAGTATTTATAGTGAAGGAGAAAAGAACCTAGGTCAACCCAAAAACAACTGGGTCAAACCCGGGTCAACAATAAAACAGGCTTAGTGTGAACTCCATCGGCCATGGTTCGGCCGAGTGGTGTGACCGCGTGTGCTCGACCGGTCTAGGTTTGGCCGCGTCGCTTGGCCGCGTGTGTCTTCGCGCCTTCAGTACTTAGTTTCCATCGGTCAGCCTTTGGCCGGGTGGTGTGGCCGCGTGTCCGTTCGCGCCTTGATCGTCTAAACTCCATCGGCCATGGCTTGGCCGCGTGTTGTGCCCGCGTGTGTCTTCGCACCTTGGTCATCTGAACTCCATCGGTTGAGCATTGGCCGGGTGGTGTGGTCGCGTGGCTTCGATCGGGGAGCTCTTGGTCGCGTGGGATGGCCGGGTGTGCGTTCGCGCCTTCATCTCCTCGGCAACTACTCCTCTTTGCAATAAAACTGACCCAAATGTTCCAAATGTGTAGGGATCACTCCAAGAACCTGAAAGATAACAACTAGATGCAAATGCTCCTAAAACAACCTAGAATGACATGATTATGCAACAAAACTATGCAAAAACAAGGCTTAAAACCCAACAAAAACACAAGATATCAACTCCCCCAAACTTATCTCTTGCTGGTCCTCAAGCAAGAACCAAACAAAAAGTGAGAGAGAGAGGTTTAAAAATGGGACTCAGAACCTAAAAGCATGAGATAAATGATTCAAACCAAAGTCCTTAGATGCAGTTCAATGGTGCTAAGATCAACCAAAGTCCTTACAAATATTTTTCTAAGCCTAACACAATGCACCACTCTAGTTCATCTTCTATCTATTGGCAAAGACTTGCAATCCTATTGAACATCTCTTTCACATTCATTAAAGTGTTTGGTGTGATCTTGCAAATGGAAAATAAATCAAGCTCAATTAGTTTAAGGGAAAGGCTGTTTATAAAGTGGTTGGATAATGATGTTTTTGGGTGGTTAACTCTCAAACAAAGAGGAATGCTAGACAGTCATGAAATCTATCTAAGACCAAGAATAATTTGGGCATACAAAGCTTAGCTCTTGATGTTCTACCCACCTAAAAGCTTTTCTACCCCTTATTCTTCTTCCTTATCTTTCTTTTAAACCCAAAAACTCAATCTTTTTCAACTCAACCCTTTTTCTTCTTTACTTATGGTCTTAATTCTTTATTTTTTTATTGAATCTCTAAGGCTATTCTTGCTTAAAACACTAGCTCAATTTCTTTCTTATTCATTCTATGCTATACTCCCAATTTTGCTTCATTTTCTTTACTCTTTTTCAATTTGATTCTAGGAGACTATAGCAATGCTTTCTATCCCTTTTCTTTGAGACTTTGAGCTTATAATTAACTTAACCTTAGAGACTTTTCTTTTCTTTTGACCAAGTAAACCTTTACTTCCCTTCTTAATTTCTCTTGTTCCCAAACTTGAACCAAAATCAACATTCTAACCACCTATTTCTTTCAAAACCAGTCCTATTAGCTAGCTATAAAGATTCCAAGCCTAGCTAAAACAAGAGCCAGTTCTTTGTCATTCTCAATACTCTCAAGATTTCACAACCTATAGCATTATCAAGAAGAGGCCTCACTCAACAAATCAATACAAGGCTTGAAAGAAAAGGCTGGGGTTGAAGGGTGTGGCAAGAGATTGGGTTAAACCAATAGAGTGGCAAATAGAGATAGTTAACCCAAATGAAAGTTCCATGAGCAAGCATTCATAGCCCATATGCAAGATAATTTTAAGATCAAATTAAAGCTCAAATAATATAGAGATCTAGCAATTATCAAGCAAGCTTTACACTAGATGAAAATGCTTTCAAGTGACACAATGCTTTTAGGCCTAGATTCTTCATTTTTTCCCAAAGATTAACCAAGCACCAATGAACTATAAATGAGGGCTGTGGGTTCAATCCTAAGACTCTACTTTTAAGAAGGTAGTTTCATTATTATCCCAAATGTAAATGCAAATGCAAACTAAATGCTTCTAGACTCAATCCTAAACACAATATGAATATGAAAAGCTACATGCAATTGTTTTTGGTTTTTGAAAATTTTCAAAAAATTTTGATTTTTCTCAAAACATAGCTATTAATAATGCATAACACAAAAGATGAAAATCAAAACAAAACACAATGTTAGATGGTTAGTCCCTCCCCCAAACTTAATTCACACAGTCCCTGTGTGAGAAAAGTCCAAGAGAGAGACTAACAAAATAAAGAAAACAAGACTCAAATGATATATACAATGGGATGCGAGGACCATACCTTGGCCCTAGTTGTGAACTTTAGGGAATGGAGTGATAGGAGGAGCTTTAGTGCTCCCTTGAGATCTTGTTGAATTGGTGGAAGGAGATTGGAGGTTGATAGTAATGACACTTGAGAGAAGTTCATGAAGCTTATCCTTGTCATAATGATAGTTGGGATCTAGCTTGGCTTTGACACTTGCAAAAGGCGAAGAAGGACCTTTGTTCTTCACTTTGTACTCTATTGCTCCATCAACAAGCCCCAAGGGATGCAAACATAAAGTCATAGGAGAAGAAACAAAGGTGGGAAGGTGGTTTTGTTTCTTCTTCCTCTTCTTCTTGTCAACAACTTGATTTGCTTCACCCAAATCCCCTTCTCTTGAATCTCCTTTGAGGTCATCAAATAAAGAGTCTAAACACTCACCATCCAAAATGTCCTCATCAAGCTTTGTAGTCTCTTTAATCCCCACTTTATCAACTTGGAGCTCTTGATGTTGATCATTCAAGTCTCTATGCTCTTCCTTAGTTTCCACTTCTTCACTAGTGATTGTTCCACAAAACATTGTAGAGGAAGGCTTGATAGGATATGATATGTTGGGGTTCACATGAATAAGAGTTACTCACTTATTTGGGAAATCAATGCTTGCACCCACAGTGTTGAGAAATGGAGTTCCTAGTATGAGAGGGAGCTTGTTGGTTTCTTTCATCTTAACTACCATGAAGTCTGTTGGAACTGTGCAATCACCAACCTTGAGTGGATAGTTCTCAATCAAACCAAGTGGAGATTTTGAGGAGGCATCTCCAAATGTGATGGAAGAAGAGGGTTGCTTCATATCTTTGATCCCAAGATTCTTTACCATCTCAAGTGACATCACATTAACACTTGCTCCTGAATCACACAAGGCATCATCAAGTTGTAAAGCACCAAGTGAGCAAGGTATAGTGAATCTGCCTGGATCTTCAAGCTTGGAAAGTGTTTTTGGACTTGGTTGTTCTTCACTTGGTGAATCAAAACTTCCCATGATCTCTTCCACCTTCTCTCTGTTTGCTAGAATAGCTTTGATGAACCCTATATGGCTAGGAACTTGAGACAAGCTATCCACATGAGGCAAAGGTGCTCCAACTCTATTCATATTAGCTTTGAAACTTGAGAGAACTTTCATTTTGGCCTTTGTAAGAACCCTTTGGGGAAATGGAATTGGAGGACTATAAAGAGGAAGAGCAACACTTGGTTCATCTTTCTTTTCAACCTCATTGGCAACTATCTCCTTACCCCTTGATTCTTTCTCAGTTTTCTCAACTTTAGCAACCACCAAACTCTCAGAAGCAGAACCATATAGGAGAGCAGAGATCTCTTCAATAGACCTTTCATTCTCATCAGCATGGCTATCAATTTTTGATTTTTCGAAACTCATACTAGTAACCCTGTTCACTTCTTCCTTGAAGATGGCATTGCAAAACGCCTTTGGGTTTTGTTCTGATTTTCCCGGTAGAGAACCCATTTGTTTTGTTGAAGAGGAAGAAGCTTGTCCCTGGACTTGTGTTTGCAACCTTTCAAACTTAGCATTTAACTCACCATAGACATTGTCAACCTTGTTGTGTATGGCTTTCATTTTTGTAGCAAGTTCAATGGCTCCTCTTCCTTGTCCTTCTAGGAGTTGTCTAAGTAGAGCATTTGTGTCATCTACTTGACCTTGAGGATGTGGTGCATTCATTTGCTGCTGTGGCTGGGAATAGCTTTGAGGTTTGGCTTGGTAATTCCCTTGAGGTTGAGGCTGATAGTTGGGTTGGGGAGGGAAACCAGGTGCTTTTTGGGGTGGATAAGACTGATCTTGTGGGTTCTCCACATTGGTGCTGCGGTAAGAGAGGTTAGGGTGGTTACGGTAATTAGGATTGAACTTGTTATAGCCTTGGCCACCAACATAATTGACCTCTTCTTGTCTCTCAACACAAGCCTCCATACCTTCTTGATAAAGTTCACATTCATTGACAAAGTGAACTTGCTTTTGATTGGCCATAAGCATCTTGTCCATCTTGTCATTCAATGCTTTGATCTCCTTTCTGTGTTGCTCATTCATATCAGAATAATCTCTTGAGGTTCTATCATAATCTTCTCCATAGTTCCCATCACTTTGAGCAAGATTCTCAACCAACAACATCCCTTGTTCTGCATTTTGGCCCAAGAAGTTTCCATTGCTTGCTGTATCAAGAAGCATTCTATACTTAGGCAAAACTCCTCTATAGAGGGTACTCAACTGTGACTCCTTGGAGAAACCATGATGTGGACATTGAGAGATATACCCCTTGAATCTTTCCCATGCTTCACAAAAACTCTCATTTCCCTTTTGAGCAAAGCTTGATATCTCATTCCTTAGCCTTGCTGTTCTTGTAGTAGAGAAGAATTTGGAGAGGAAAGCCTTCTTACATTGATCCCAGGTCGTAATGGTGTTGTGAGGCAGATTCTTTTCCCAAATGTGAGCCTTGTCACCAAGAGAGAAGGGGAAAAGGCGCAGCTTGAAAGCATCTTCAGAGATACCATTGATCTTTACAGTCCCACAAAACCTATCAAATTGATCCAAGTGATCAAGAGGGTCTTCCATTGCCAAACCATGAAATTTTGATCCTTGAACCATGTTGATAAGACTGGCCTTGATCTCAAAGTGATTGTTCTCAACTGGTGGAGCTCTAATTCCAGTTCTATGTCCATTGACATTTGGTGCATCATAGGCTCCAATGAGAGGGGCTTGTCTTGGAGGATGGATAGGAGCTTGGTTTTCATTGAGCTGATCATGTCCATTATGACCAGCGGCTGGAGGCGGGTTGTTCTCCATGGCTTGGCGGGCTAGACGGCGGTTCTCTCTTTCAAGACGGTGAATGTCGTCAACAGGCTGAAACAAGTTTGCTATGCCGTGGCTTCTCAAGTTCATACACCCTGAAAATCAAAGAAAAACCACCAATGCAACCCAAGTAACAAACAGTGTAAAGTAAATGAATAGTCTCAAGCAAAAAATTAAATCCTAATGGTCAATTAGAATGCAAACGGGCAACGGCGCCAAATTGATGTAGTAACTTTTGGCATCAATTATTTATCAATCCACAATTTGCAATCAATCAACACACCAAGAATACACAAAATGCTTAATCTATTCTTAATCAAGTAAAAGGTTCTTATGTCACTACTTATCTAATCAAAGCTACTCAAATAAAGTAAACAAGACAATGCAAACTCAAGGCAAACAAACTCTAATAGCAAATATACTGGAAATCAAGAATTAACAAGGGAACCTTGGGCAAGGTAATTGACTTGGGAGATAGCTAATCAATCCTAGATGTCTAAGTAACAGTTAAGAACAATTCTATGGCTAGAACACTAATGCAAATCAATTCATTTCCATGATAGAGATCCTATGCTAGTCAAATGATAATCAACAATTTCCAAAGGCAATCACAGGACAAGCATGCATTAAGAACAAGTTCAAATACCACTAAGCACCCTAATCATCAATTTCCATTGGCTAGGAATGCAAAGCTCTTGAATAGTTTGGTTCAGGAATTTCATCAAACACCTTGTGGGCATAGAAATCCTAAAGTCTAGATTCAAGCTTTGTCAAGGCTATCTAGCATTATTATCACTAATCAAGATAGGAAATACATAAATAAAGACTTAGACATCAAAGATCAATCATCTATCTCCCTAATCTACCAAGCCCAAAGTCCTAAAAGATCTACTCACTCATCATCATGATCACACAAAGGAAAGAGTTTGATCTTTGTGAAATCATAATAAGAGTTTATAGATTAAGAGATTTGAAAGACTAATTACTATTAAAACTGGAAACTCAAACAAAGATTCAACAAAACCAAATGTAGAAAAGCTTAGGAACCCTAGATGGCTACTTAATCAAAAGATAAGATAAGAGATAAGTCTCCTTAATAGGTTTAGAGTATTTATAGTGAAGGAGAAAAGAACCTAGGTCAACCCAAAAACAACTGGGTCAAACCCAGGTCAACAATAAAACAGGCTTAGTGTGAACTCCATCGGTCATGGTTCGGCCGAGTGGTGTGACCGCGTGTGCTCGACCGGTCTAGGTTTGGCCGCGTCGCTTGGCCACGTGTGTCTTCGCGCCTTCAGTACTTAGTTTCCATCGGTCAGCCTTTGGCCGGGTGGTGTGGCCGCGTGTCCGTTCGCGCCTTGATCGTCTAAACTCCATCGGCCATGGCTTGGCCGCGTGTTGTGCCCGCGTGTGTCTTCGCACCTTGGTCATCTGAACTCCATCGGTTGAGCATTGGCCGGGTGGTGTGGTCGCGTGGCTTCGATCGGGGAGCTCTTGGTCGCGTGGGATGGCCGGGTGTGCGTTCGCGCCTTCATCTCCTCGGCAACTACTCCTCTTTGCAATAAAACTGACCCAAATGTTCCAAATGTGTAGGGATCACTCCAAGAACCTGAAAGATAACAACTAGATGCAAATACTCCTAAAACAACCTAGAATGACATGATTATGCAACAAAACTATGCAAAAACAAGGCTTAAAACCCAACAAAAACACAAGATATCACCAACCACATATCCCCTCACTGGAATACCTCATGACCGCACAAGTATCATATACATGCCACAAGGGCCGCCACAAAGGCAAAACAAATGTCCTAAACAGGACCGCCACCAAGGCCACTCAAATGTCCTAAACAGGATTGCCACCAAGGCCAAACAAATGTCCTAAACAGGACCACCACAAAGGCCAAAAAAATGTCCTCAACAGGAACGTCACAAAGACCACTAGTCCCGAAGGACCGTCACGAAGACCACTTGTCCCGAAGTACCATCACGAAGACCATACATCTCGAAGGATCGCCTCAACAGTCCACACGTCCCGAAGGACCGTCACGAAGACCATACATCCCGAAGGACCTCCTAAACAGGCAAATTGGCTAAACAGCCCGCCATAAAGGCCACACAATTGGCTAAACAGCCCACCACAAAGGCCACACAATTGGCTAAACAACCCGCCACAAAGGCCACACACTTGGCTAAACAGCCCGCCACAAACGTCACACAAAGTCTCAAAAGACCGCCACACACGGGAACAATGACTCAAAAGTCCTCCACTAAGGCCACACAAACCCCTCCAAGGCTCACAACCACTAAAAATGGACAAATTCTAACTCACATAAAACTTTCAATCTTTAGAACTTTCCATTTTTTGAAACTTTTCACTTTTAGAAACTTCTATTTCAGGAAATTTTCCATCAAAACACCGCCTCACAGAAATTTCGTACCCCAAACACCATCTCATCTTGTTACTTAGTCGCACAACCAACCACCCCTAAGCGACCAAGTAAACAAGAGAGATGGGCTGGAATACTCCATTCCTGCTCCAGCCACGGATTACAAACGGGACCAGGCTAGACAAGCTCAAGTCGAGGCTTGCTTCTCATACCTCTTCTTAAACCTTGCCTTCATTCTCGCCTCTGGTTCCCAAGTCTGCTCCTCAACACCATCACAGTCCCATAGGACTCTAATCAAAGGAATCTTCTTCTTCCGAAGTTCCTTGATCCTCCTCTCGAGAACCCTCATTGGTCTCGCCTCCAAAGTCATATTAGGCTGAAGATCTTCAGGAAATTTAGCAAACAACTGATCATCCTCACGGAGACACTTCCACAACATAGACTCATGGAAAACCTTGTGGAACACACGCATACCCTCAGGAAACTCCAGCCTATATGCTACAGGTCCCACCCGCTCAATCACTCTGAAGGGACCCATATACCTCGGAATCAACTTAGTCTCTATCAATGACCTGTTCGGACCCCGCAACATGGCCATCTTGAGGTACACTCTGTCTCCTAACTGAAACTCAAGATCTCTCCTCCTGTTATCAGCATAACTCATCTGTCGATCCTGGGCTTCGTTCATGTTCAGCTTGAGAACCCGAATATTATCCGAGGTCTCCTGAACATAACTAGCACCATACATGCTCCTCTCCCCCACCTGAGTCCAGCATAACGGTGTACGATATGGCCTCCGATACAAACCCTCATAAGGAGCCATCTTAATGCTCGCCTGATAACTGTTGTTGTAAGCAAACTCTACCAGGTTCAAGTTGTCTGCCCAATGGCCACCCCAATCCAACACATACATCCTCAGCAAATCCTCCAGCGTCTGGATCGTCCTCTCTGACTGTCCATCGGTCTGGGGATGATAAGCTGTTCTCATATGCACCTTTGTGCCCATCTCTGCCTGAATGCCTTCTAGAACACCGAAGTGAACTTAGAATTCCTATCAGACACAATACTTGCTGGCACTCCATGCAATCTGACTATCTCCTTCACACACTTCTTAGCCAAGACTGCTCCTCCATCAGTCTTCTTAATGGCCAGAAAATATGCTGACTTAGTCAACCGGTCCACAATGACCCAAATAGTATCAAATGTCCGAGACACTGGCAATCCTACCACAAAATCCATCGTGATCATAACCCACTTCCACTCTGGAATGGTTAGACTCTTCAGTAACCTGCCTAGAACCTGATGCTCAGCCTTCACTAGCTGACATACATCGCACCTCGAGACCCAACTAGCTACATCCTTCTTCATCTCGACCCAGTGATAGCACCTCTTGAGATCAGGGTACATCATAGTCGCTCCTGGATGAATAGAAAACATACTCGCATGAGCCTCTCTCAGGATCTCCTCCCTCAACTACTCATCCTTAGGCACACCGTGCACCAAAATAGTACCATTAGCTGAGACCTGATACTCTGAGTCAACATCCTTAGAGGCATTCACCAGCCCCAAATCCTTTTCCTGAGCCTACCGCACCCTACTTAGAAGGTCTGCTCTATCATCCGCCTCCAAACCCAATGGCTCCTGAGAAACATCACACAACCTCAAAGCATTGATCTCTTCTACCAGAGAATCCATCTCCTGCTCTTGAGCCAAAACTACCCTCTTCTGACTCAGAGCATCTGCAACCAAGTTAGCCTTACCAGGGTGATAAGCTATCTCCAAATCATAATCTACCACAAGTTCCATCCACCGCCTTTGCCTCAAGTTCAGCTCGGGCTGAGTGAATATTTACTTCAGATTCTTATGATGTGTAAACACATGTACCTTTACACCATACAGATCTCCAAATCTTCAAGGCAAAATATACAATAGCCATCTCCATATCATGAGTAGGATAGTTGTCCTCATGCTTCCGCAATCGCCGCGAAGCGTAGGCAATCACCTTCCCATGCTGCATCAACACACACCCCAAACCAACTCTAGATGCATCTGTATAAACCACATAGGGTTCTCCCTGCTCAGGCAAAGCCAATACTGGCGTAGTAGTGAACATCTCCTTCAGGCTTGCAAAGACCTCCTCATACTTCTGTGACCATATAAAAAGAACATCCTTCCCTGTCAACTTAGTCATCGGGCCTGCTTTGCTCACAAAGCCCTACAAAAACCTCTTGTAATAACCTGTCAAACCAAGGAAACTTCTGATCTCTGTGGCATTATGCAGTCTAGGCCAATCCCTGATAGCCTGAATCTTCATCGGATCTACAAAAACTCCCTCTATAGAAACAATGTGACCCAGAAAACCCATCTCACGTTGCCAAAAACTACACTTGCTCAACTAGGCAAACAACTTCTGCTCCCGCAGATTCTCCAGAACTGCCCACAAATGCACTGCATGCTCCTCAGGACTCTTAGAAAATACCAGGATATCATCGATGAAGATGATGACAGACACGTCCAGAAACTCCTGAAACACGTTGTTCATCAACCTCATAAACGCTGCTGGCGCGTTAGTCAACCCAAAAAGCATCGCCACAAACTCATAATGCCCATACCTCGTCCTGAATGCAGTCTTCCTCACATCTGTCTCATCTATCAGTATCTGATGATAACCCGACGCCAGATCTATCTTGGAGAACCAAGTAGCACCTCTCAACTTATCCAACAACTCATCGATCCTGGGAAGAGGGTACTTGTTCTTCATAGTGTCCCGGTTTAAACCCCGGTAATCAATGCACAAGCGGAAACTCCCATCCTTCTTCTTAACAAATAACACCGGCGCTCCCCACAGTGATACACTAGGACAGATGAATCCCTTGCTCAACAAATCCTCTAGCTGCTTCTTCAGCTCTACCATCTCTGCTGGAGCCATTCTGTAAGGAGCCTTGGATAACAACGTCGTCCCCAGTTCCAGTTTAATCGTGAAAGGATCAGACAAAGATGGTGGTAACCCCTACAACAACTGGAACACATCCTCAAATTTCTCAACAACCTGAATACCGCTAACTGTAGACTGCCCCACTGACTCTGACATTGATATAATAACCAAATAAGCCTCACGGCCCTTCTCGATCATCTTCCCAGCCTGCATGGCCAAGATCACGAGACTCCCCGAAGTCGGTCTAATACTCTGAAAAACCAACTTCCCTCTTGGACGCTCAAACTCCACTCTACCCCGATTGCAATCCAAATGTACCATATGGTGATGCAACCAATCCATCCCAAGGATCATCATACAACTCCACTGAACTGATAAGAAAATTCGCTGGCCACGACTCTCCTGCGATCTGAATATGCACTCCCCTAGCTCGTCGAATGACCCTCAGAAATTTGCCTCCCGCAACTCTGACAACTCCTGTACGCTCCCCGGGATCCCCTATGATTCCTACACTCTATGCACACTCCGGAGTAATGAAGCTAGGAGAAGCTCCAGAATCAAACATAACATTGGACTTAAACGTGCCCACCAACAAGGTTCCTACACAAACCTCATGTGTTGAGAACCTAACACTTTACCACAGGAAAAAATAAAATCTGAACCTACTGAAATTCACAAAGTTTAAGTACCAGAAATTATACCTGTGATCGCCCCGGCAATGGTTCCACCAGGCTCGTCCGTCGTCTACACCCGTGGTGTAGTGACCCTCAACAGGGGTAAAAATCCCAAAAATAAAAGATCGAGGAAATGGACCGGAAAAGACTCAAAAAGAAAAAAAAATGTAAAATAAAGAAGAACGACCAGAAGAATTTCGAAGGGCCCTTAGGTGTAAAGAGTTGAGAGTATCTCAAGAGATCCTTGTTGCGATTATAAACGTCTCTGGTGGTGAGATTGGAGGAGTAACGAGTGGGGAATTTCCGTGTGACCCTTGTGTGTTAGAGATGGCCTCGAGAGGCGGGGTATGAGTTAAAAAAAAAATGTTTAGAGTATATTTTGGGCATTGCTCGGTGTATATTGCGAGTTTAGATCATCGAGAGGAGTCAAATGGATCTAACCTCACTCGCTTGGTGTAGTTTAAATTGCTTCCGCTATTGCTTCCGGCTGCGTTGCTTTGATCACAAGCTAACCGTTTGCATTGCTTGTTTTCTTTGCTTGCCGAGTAGTTGGGTTGGGAAGGTAGAATCCCGGGTAGAAGAGAGAGGTACCCAGGCTCACTGAGTAATCCAAGATTACTCATGTTTTTATTTTCCGGTCTTGCAACGAAGCCTAAGTGAGTCTAGAGCCGGAGCAAACTAAGGGTACCGGATAGGGTTTTCTTGTGTTCCTTGTAAAACCCTATAATTTCATAAACGGTTATGTAAAATTACCCAACTATCTATATATATTACTTTGATGATTTATTTTCAATGAAATATTTTATTAAAGTGATATATACGGTTTCCAAGGAAAGCATGGCAAGTTGCAAATGATACTCGGCCTTGTCCGGGCTAACACAACGCACCAGGCCGCGAGGGTTGCAAAGCCTAAGTAACCTCGGTTGCGGGTGGAGTTATACTGAGGAGGACTGGTCGGGAAGTCTGCAGCTTCCTTACAACGACCGGACCACTTCGGTGCAGTTCCCATCGTAGCGTTCCGTGGCTGTCCGATGGCCTTCGTGGTCCTAGGACGGTTCAGGGGCGTTACACGTGGCGCCTGCTCAATCCGTGCCCCCTGCTGCACTCCAGGCTGCGCCACATGCTGCACCGCTGCCATTGTCATCTGCTGCAACTTGGGACAGTTGGGCTTTATGTGCCCATGCTCCCTACAATGATAGCATACACGAACAACTGCTGTCCGAGCACTCCTATGGGGACAGCTATCTTCCTTGTGATCCATGCTCCCACAACCAAAGCACCCTGCACCACTCGGTCTCTGCGTAGCCTCCCACTTCCTCTTGGTTCCCTGCACAGGCTTGCCGCCCTTGCTAGAACCTCCCTGATGATGAGCCTTCCTAGGCTGCACCGCTGGACTAACCGTCACTCCCTGTGCCCGGATATCCTCCTCAATCTTTGCTGCAGTCTCAACCAGCTCTGCACGTGAAGCATAACTCTGTCCTCTACAATGGACCCTCAAGTTATCACGAAGAGCCCTCAACCTCCTGATCTAGGTCTCCTTAGTGATGTCACTATATTTTACCATATTTAAGACCTTGTTTAGTTCATGTTTTGCACCATATAGAAGTGATTCCTTAGGTTTTATAGCCATTTATGTCCAAATATGCACTAAGGATGTTTAGAACCATGCATTGCATACAATTATGCATTTGGAGTATTATTAGGTGTTATTGAGCTCTAAAAGGCTAAGGAATGACTTGGTATTATTTCTGGAGCTAAACAAGAGGACTAGAAGCATCAAGAACATAAAAGAAAGCACTCGAAAACAACACTCGACCTCGTACACGGTCGAGCATACGGTCGGATTCATAACGAGCTCCTCAAAGATCGATCCGAATGAAGATCTTCTGTTGCGATTCAGCTTCAGCATCCTTCGTGAGAGTTGTAGGACATTGAGTTAAATTTCCAATGCCGGTGGTTTCAAGTCAATCCGAGGTAGTTCAAGAGTTATCCCGATTTTACTGAACATATATCATCCCAGATCGAAGACTCGAGCTACGTGACGGACCAACCACTCGACCACCCACTCGACCGTGCAAATGGTCGAGTTGACTGAGTCACCTCTCTATTTTGTCTGCTACCTGAATTAGGGCTTCCCTTCCTTCCTATATATACCTATTGTACCCTATGGCCGCCCACAAGTCTTTTTTAGGGAAAAATAATATCTTTTAGCCAGAGAAACCTAGTTTTTACACTTTTGGGAATATTAGCTTTTTGTTTACATCATCTGCCACTTTTTATCACTTTTTCTCTAGATTTTGCATACTTGTTGGTTCCATAACTTTCTGAGTATTGAGAATCTGAGTTTGTTTCTTTGTTCAATATTGTAGATCTCTGTCTTATCTTTCTAATCATGCAAGTTTCATTAATTTTTGGGTTTATGATTTTGTTCATCATGTTTTGTTCATCTGAGTAGTGTGTTAGGATCTTAGGGATGGATAAGGCTGGATAAGAGTTATGCTTGCTAAAACTGATCAAGCTTGATTGTTTAAATATCTCTTCTAGATTAGATGTGCTCTATGCTGTTCTTATATCTGAGAGGGTAAGAATAGATCTTAAGCTTATTAGCATCACACCAATGTTTAAGTTGTTAGATAAAGCTAATGCTAGAGATTATCATGCTTAACCTGAGAGATTGGATGTTTAAGGTGATTTTTGACATATGATGATCTGGAATTTAAAGCCTGTTTTTACATGTCTTAGCTAGTGAGAACTAGGTCTAGGAGTGTTTAAGCTTGATTGTAGTTATCATGAGAATGGATTAGCAAGTATTAGAAGATCATTTTCTAGAGATAGCTCTTTGTTGATTGAGGTTTGTTGATCAGTTTAGGTAATTATAGCTTGAGTCCAGCCCATGAATTCCATCTCTATGACCTACTTTGTTTATTGATTTCTCTGTTTGATTGTTGTAATCCGCTTCCTGTTTGATTTATTTGCATCTCTGTTCTTTGTTTTGCTTTTGTTCTTCCGTTATGCATCACTCGACCGAGTGCATACTCGAGCATCAGTTTATTTCCTTTTTTATCTTCTGTTTCATTCCAGTTTTCTTCAATTGCATTTGTTAGTAGTTTTCTTTTGCTTAGCATATTTTATTGCACTTGTTCTACAGTTTATTTCAACATTAGTATTGTCTTAAGTTACTTTAATCTTCTGCATTTACATTTCTGTTATTAGGATTGCTAGTAACCAAATCATAGTCATATCTGGCTTAACTTGAATGCATTGATCACATCTTGACTGCTTACATATCACACTCTTTATGGATTGACATCCTTTATGCTACAACATCATAAGGGTATTGAAACACCTTGCATAAATTATGATCATCCATACTTATGTCTGTTTTTCTGATTGCATCATCCATTAATTCATAAGTAAACCTTGAAAAAGACCTTGTTTCAATTGGCCTTGTTGCCGGGGATCGAACCCGGGTCACCCGCATGACAGGTGGGAATACTTACCACTATACTTACCACTCGACCAGACACTCTGCCGAGCACCCAAAAGCAAACGGTCGAGTGCGTGTTCAAGTACCTGGTCGAGCACCTGTTTAGAGTCTCAAAAATAGAGAAGAAGAGGTGGAAATGGAACTCCCACAGGATCAGAATGAACCTCAAAGGAGAAGGAAGATTGGTGATAGTGATGCTTCCACTACTCAATACTCAGAGATATGGGATAATGCCTCCTGCTGTCCACAACAAAACCTTTACAATCAAGACTAGACGCGCCTACAGAAGACCCCCTTGCTCATCTTGATGAGTTTGATAGGCTCTGTAGCCTCACCAATATAAATGGAGTCAGTGAGGATGCCTTGAAACTGAGGTTGTTTCCTTTTTCTCTAGGAGATAAAGCCCATCAGTGGGAGAAGACTCTACATTCTGGAAAAATCACCTCTCGGATTGATTGTAAGAAGGTATTCCTTGCAAAGTTCTTCACTAGCTCAAGGACTGCTCATTTGAGGAATGAAATTTCATGATTTCTCCAAAAGAATGGTGAATCTTTCAGTGAAGCATGGGAGCGCTTCAAAGGCTACCAGAGACAATGCCCACATCATGGATTCAATAGTGAATATTTGTTGTGTACTTTGTATAGAGGTGTTCTTCCCAAGATCAAGATGCTCCTAGCCTCTAATGGAATTTTCATGAAAAGAGATGTAGCTGAAGGTTGGGAATCAGTGGAGAACCTTGCTTAGTCCAATGAAAATTACAGTGAGGAATATGATAGAAGCTTAAGGGGAGGTTACTGATCATGAATCACCATGGGACTTAGTCATGTCCGTACGGTCGTCCGTACAATGTTCGATAAGGCCGAGTTCTATCAAGACATATGGAAAGGAGTAGAGGCCTAGTCTTCTAAGGCCCATAAGAAGGATCTAGACGTCCTATTGTAGCCGTTAGAAGATAAGGGGGGAACATAGTCACGGGTTGGCTTCGTCCTAGGAGACCATGACCGGTCACTATCACCATTGGGATCACCCCTCTCTCTCTCTCTTTATGTCTCTATCACCTAGTTGTCGATTCAAATGTGTGTAGCCCTATTTTGTTCTCCTATTTAAGGGTTGTAGCCGCCATTGTAACACTTACACTAATGTAATTCTATTCTACCATTATTCTCTTTGTTCTTCACTCTCTTCACTAATCTCACTCTCACATTTCTATCTTTACTTCCGCCTAAACTAACATGGTATCAGAGCAAGTTTCTCGATCTTTGATTCTCTAAACTCACTCTTCTTCTTCTTTGCTACTCATATACTCTCATACTCTCGACTCTACTCTCTTTACTCTTTTTTTCTCAAAATGTTTACTATGGATAACAACAAACCGATTGTTACTCCAGTGGTGCTCAAAGGAGCAAATTACTTGTTGTGGAAAAGAACCACAAAGACCGCTCTTAGTGGTCGGGGTTTATGGATCCAAGTTGAAACGGACCAACTCCCCAAGAAAGCTATCAAAGAAGACAGTAAGGAGGAAAAGGAAGAAGACAAGGAGGCTGATCTCAAGAAGGAAATCAAGTGGTTTCAAGAAGATCAGACCGTGCTTTCTGGACGCGCCAATCCTTGAAGCCTACTCATACTGCAAGACGGCCAAAGAGCATTGGGAGACGCTTGCGAATGTCTATGGGAACGTGACCAACTTGACTCGAGTGTTTGAAGTCAAGAAGGCAATTAAAGGTCTCCACCAAGAAGACTTGGAGTTCACAAAGCATTTTGGGAAGTTCAGGTCTCTATGGGCCGAACTTGAGATGCTCCGACCAAGTACAATCGATCCGGCCATCCTCAATGAGAGAAAAGAACAGACAAGGTCTTTGGTCTCCTTCTCACTCTGAATCCAGCGTTTAATGATCTCATCAAACAGATCCTTCGAGGCGGCAAGTTACCTACACTTGATGATGTATGTTTCACAAGTTCAAATGGAACAACGTTCACTTGGCCTGTTTTGTGGTAAGGAGGAATTGGCCACAGCCAACAAGGGTGTCTACAAGCATGAGGACAAGAAGGTGGTGGTATGCGACCATTGCAAGAAGAGGGGCCACATCAAGGACAAATGTTGGATTCTTCATCCCCATCTCAAGCCGGCCAAGTTTAAGGCCAATCTCTCGCAAGAAGGACCAAGTGGTCAGGGTACCAGTGCGGCAAACCAAGGAGGCGCTACGGCTATGGCAGCTTCCTATGGGAATCTTGTGAGGAAATCAGACCTAGAGGCTCTCATCAGATCCATCACCGCACTCAAGGACTCTGGTATCACTTTCTTGGCCTCTAAACCTAGTACATCTCTTGTTGTAGACTCGAGAGCTTCTCACCATATGATAAGTAACCCGAGTCTTATAAACAACATAAAACCGGCTGTGGGAAATGTAATTATTGCCAATGGTGATCGTATCCTTGTTAAAGGTGTAGGAGACTTGAAACTATTTGATAAGAACTCAAAGGCTTTCTTTATGCCTACTTTTACATCTGATCTTTTATCGGTTAAGAGAGCTACTACTGATCTGAATTGTTTTACTATATTTGGACCTAATAGTGTACATTTTCAGGATACTGAGACTGGAAAGATTCTTGGAGAAAGGGATGCTAGAGGAGATCTCTATGTCCTAGAGAAAACTTCATCAAGTCCTTCTAATGTTTTTTCGCTTATGTCAAACCTTAGTAGTATTTCAAGTGATGTATGGCATGCTAGACTAGGCCACCCTCACTCTCGTGCTTTTGAATTAATGTTGCATAGTGTTTCTTTTGATAACTCAAGTTGTGAGTCTTGTATTCTTGGGAACATTAATTCAAAAGCAGGAGTTATCAAAAGATAGAGTTTATGATGCCTTTGTTAATTTATGATGCCTTCTAAAGATAGAGTTTATGATGCCTTTGTTAATTTTCAGAATTATGTTACTAATCATTTCAATGCTAAAATTAAGGTACTAAGATCAGATAATGGAGGAGAATACACAAGTCACAAACTTAAAGAACACTTAGCAAAACACGGCATACTACAACAAACAAGCTGCCCATATACGCCTCAACAAAATGGAGTGGCAGAAAGGACGAACCGACACCTTATGGAGGTTGCCCGGTCGATGATATTCCACACAAATGTCACCAAGAGGTTTTGGGGAGATGCTGTGATGATGGTGTGTTACTTGATCAATAGAACACCAACAAAAGTCCTACAAGATGTGTCACCTTATGAGGTATTAAACAAAACTAAACCTTCATTGGATCACTTACGGGTTTTTGGTTGTGTTTGTTTTGTCTTGATACCAGGTGAACAAAAAGCAAACTTGATGCCAAAATCATCAGATGTATATTTCTTGGGTACTCAACAAGCCAAAAGGGGTACAAGTGTTATGATGCGACCAACGGCCGTACGCTTATATCTCGGGATGTGAAATTTATAGAAAGTCTTGGATACTACCAAAAGAAGGACTGGGAAAGCTTGAAAGACTTATCTCATTCCAACTCGGATTGTGCAGCCAACTTATGTCACCTCCTTGATCATCTTGGCATTACTACACAATCTCCTCAATTGGAACCAAGTGAGGCCAATCACCAAAATACTTCAACATCATCGACACCTAGGGGAACACCACCTGACGTTAGTGATCCCATGGAAGATCTCACCGAGAGCGTGACGACTAGTACCGGAGACGTACAAACGGAGCCAATGGCCTTTGATAATGATGGTGGAGATGATAACGATGATGGTGTGACACTTGACTCTCCTATCTCCTAATCAGTCCAGCCTAGGAGAAGTGAGCGCCTTAAGACAATCCAGCCTAGGAGAAGCGAACGCCTTAAGACAGTCAAGCGGGTGTATTACAACAATCAAGCTGTCGCTCATCCTATTCAGGCTGTGTGTTCGCTTGCCCTACTACCACCAGATCATGCGGCTTTTCTTGGGAAAGTGGATGACCATTTCATTCCCCAAACTTACGATGAAGCAAAAAAATATCAAGTGTGGATCGATGCGGTGGCCGATGAGACGGGCGCTATGGTGCGGAACCATACTTGGGACGAAGCCGACTGCCAAAAGGAAAGAAGGCAGTAAGTTCCAAATGGGTATTTACTATCAAATTCCAGAGCAATGGAGACATCGAACGTCACAAAGCTCGCCTTGTAGCTCGTGGATTCACTCAAACGTACGGTGCTGATTACACGGATACCTTTGCTCCAGTCACTAAACTCCACACCATTCGAGTGGTCCTTTCACTGGCCACGAACCTGTCCTGAGATCTTTGGCAAATGGACGTTAAGAACGCCTTTCTTCAGGGGGAGCTTAGTGAAGAATTCTACATGTATCCCCCACCTGGTCTCGAAGACACGGTGGCTCCAAGAAAGGTTCTCCGTCTTTGCAAGGCTATCTACGGTTTGAAGCAGTCTCCCAGAGCCTGGTATCACAAGCTAAGCTCAACGCTTAAATCCCATGGCTTCAAGCGATCGGAAGCTGACCACACTCTCTTCACGCATCGCACCTCTAGTGGTCTTATGGTAGTCCTTATCTATGTCGATGATAGTATCATCTCCGGTGATGACAAGGACGGTATACAAAACACCAAAGCTTTTCTCCACTCTACTTTTGATATGAAAGACCTTGGTGAGCTCAAATACTTTCTAGGTATTGAAATATATCGTTCTTCGGAGGGTCTATTTCTCTCCCAAAGAAAGTATGCTCTTGATCTTTTAAGTGAGACAGGTAAACTTGGTGTGAAACCGGCACCGACACCGCTTGAAGAAGGCTACCAGGCCAAGCGAAAGGGGGAACACAAGAAGAACCAAGATAAAGATGCTCCACTTGATCCGTTGCATGCACCATATGAAGATGTGACAAGATATCGACGTTTGGTAGGTAAGTTGATCTACCTCACCATTACACGAGCTGACTTGTGTTATGCTGTGAATCAGGTGAGTCAATTTATGAAAGCACCAACCAAGTACCATTGGAGTATGGTGGAACACATCTTAAGCTATTTGGATGGGAAAGAATGCAAATACCGAGATCGTAGGATATTGTGATGCAGACTATGCGGGTGATACGCTGGATAGACGATCTACCACAGGGTATTGTACGTTCATTGGAGGCAATCTAGTCACATGGAAGTCCAAGAAACAAAAGGTGGTGTCATGTTCTAGTGTTGAAGCCGAATATAGAGCCATGAGGAAGCTAACTAATGAGCTGACATGGCTTAAGGGTCTCCTCAAAGACCTTGGCATTGAGTCAAAGAAGCCAATCATCATGCATTGTGACAACGAAGCGGCAATTCATATCGCCACCAACCCGGTTTTCCACGAGAGAACTAAACATATTGAAGTAGACTGCCACAAGGTTTGAGAGAAGATTGAAGAAGGTGTAACACTACCATGCTACACTCCAAGTAAAGATCAACTGGCATACATATTCACTAAGGCTGCATGTCCGAAGGTTTGCGAACATATTCATGGCAAACTTGGGCTTGTAGACCTCACACGCCCATGATCGACTCCTCTAACACATGGACATCACACTCTTTTTCCCTTAACATAGTTTTGTCCGATGAGGTTTTCTATGTTAAGGTTTTTAATGAGGTGGTGCTTCATGTGATCCAAGCTTAGTCATTTCATTAGACTAAGCTTGAGGGGGAGTACTGATCATGAATCACCATGGGACTTAGTCGTGTCCGTACGGTCGTCTGTACAGTGTTCGATAAGGCCGAGTTCTATCAAGACATATGGAAAGGAGTAGAGGCCTGGTCTTCTAAGGCCCATAAGAAGGATCTAGACGTCCTATTGTAGCCGTTAGAAGGTAAGGGGGGAACATAGTCATGGGTTGGCTTCGTCCTAGGAGACCATGACCAGTCACTATCACCATTGGGATCACCCCTCTCTCTCTCTTTATGTCTCTATCACCTAGTTGTCGATTCAAATGTGTGTAGCCCTATTTTGTTCTCCTATTTAAGGGTTGTAGCCGACATTGTAACACTTACACTAATGGAATTCTATTCTACCATTATTCTCTTTGTTATTCATTCTCTTCACTAATCTCACTCTCTTCACTAATCTCACTCTCACATTTCTATCTTTACTTCCGCCTAAACTAACAGAGGTGTTGATTCTGAAGAAGGGCATAGAAAAGAATTGCAAGCCTTGAGTGAGAAGCTTAAGAAGATAGATAATCTCCTTTTAATCCAGCAGAAGCAAGTACATGTTGTTTGTGAAGATGGGCAGTTTATGGTTCCAATCTATCCTCCCCAACAACTCCAACAAGCTCCTGCTCTAGATCAAGAGATGAAGAGTATGCATCAGCAAGTCCTACAAGGCCAAGCTAAGGGAGATATGGAAACAAGTAAGAAGCTCACAGAGATGAAAAACAAGATAGACTCGACATATGGTGCCCTTAATATCAAGACTGAAGCTTTAACTTGCAGAATGCTTCACCTAGAGAGCAAGAGTGGATCTTTTTCTTCTAGACAACTCCATAGGACAGCAATTAACAATCTAAAGGAGTTTGCCACTACCCAAGCTATCTCTCTCAAAGAACTACCTTCAAATCTCACTGAGATCAGTGACAACCAAGATGGGGAGGATTTTCTCCAACCAGAGGTGCAGAATGATAAGAGAACTGAGCTTGAGACACCACTCGACCTCACACTCGACCATGCACACGGTCGAGCACATGGTCGAGTGCTTGATCGAGTCATTGCTCAAAGTTTTAACAGGCCAGTTCGGTTTATTCCTCCTCCCTATCAGCCACCTTTGCCATTTCCAGGACGGTTTAAAAAGCAAATGCTGAAAAGGTACAAGACTTCTATTGACCAGAAAGCAACGATGGTCTGGAGTCATTAACCTTTGTTAGAAGATGCTGAAATGAAGGATAAGTCACAAGTTAAAGAGCTTGAGCAGAAGAAGCCAACTATTGATGGGCAGACTTTCAGGATTGAAGAGAAAGGTCATGAAACTAAGTCTGAAATCTTTGAGGGTATGAATGGAGTAGAAACAGATATTTTAGGTCACTCGACCTACTGCTCGACCTACCACTCGACCGTGCACCTTAAGTCACTCGGCCGAGTGGTACCAAGTCACCCAGAATGTCCAGACTTCATCCCTAAGCTTCACCAACAACAAGAGCCAAGAAATCCCTTCTCTGATGGTTTGTCTGAGCTTCAAAATATCAACATTCTACATGATTCAGTGAGGGAGTTAACAACTAAGGTCAAGGAGATAAGTGGACAAATTAAGAAGCTTCATGGTAAAGTCAGAAGTTCCTCTCCAAAGAAAGCAAGGCAAGGTCTCAATATTACTAGCAGAAGCACCTCTTTTAGAATTGACCCAGGAATAAGAGGAGCAATGCAATATTTGAGAACAAAGGGGACTTCATCACCTCTCTATGACCCTTCCAAAGCATAAGAGGGATGCAAAGTCAAGCTTAGAGACTTTAAGTTTCTTGTTATTTTGATCTTGTTTTCTTTAGTATGATGGTTTAGGTACTAGGAAGGGAGCTTAAGCACTTGGTAACACTTTCATAAATGAATCCCATCCTCAGCCCATCCCAAGTAATACTCCAACTATATCTTTGTATATACCATTGCATTTCTTGTTTTTGTGTTGTTTCTTGATTCTTAAATCCTCTTTCAAATTTCTCTTATACAGAGGACTGTGTAATTTAAGTTTGGGGGAGGGTTTGAGATGACATTTGATGTTGTGTTTTTTTTTCTTATTTCAAATTTTTAGCATAATCATGTTAGTAATTGCATTTCATCTATGGCATAGAAAAACCTAAAAATTTGAATTTTTTTGCAAAAATCTTTATAAAAAAAAGAGAGTGTTCATGTAGTTTGCATTGCATATTAGGATCTGGATAGTATGTTTCATCTAGGACTGTTTCATATATGCATTAAGGATCTATGATGAGTTCAGCCTTGTTAACTTGTTTAAATTTTCTAGACTAGGATCAATGCCCAAATTAATAGTACTTTGATGCTAGTTGAGTGAAGCATGTTGTCAAAATTGAAGCATGTTGTGATTTGATGTCATTTCCTACTTATAAGAACCTAATATTGACTTGTAATTATCTGGTTGTGCATTGCTTTAAACTCATGGATACCATACAAAAATTTAGATCATCTTTCTCCTTTTTACCACTCTTGTTGATCCAAGTAGCTGATTTCACTTTTAAATCAGTTTTCCCTTGCCTTAACCAACACTTCTTTCAAGCCATGTTAATTCTTGTGTGTGTGAGGCCTTTTTGGGATTGAGCTTGGTAGAAAGTTTTAGGTTTGAGCTGACAGGAATAAAGCCTTGTGTAGTTCTAGTTTGCAATTTTCAAGCTAGATAGGACTAGGTGGTTTAATTTCGGGGTTTGGGATTTGGTTTGTTTGAAAAAGAAAAGAAAAGAGGGAAAAGAAAAGAATGGGGAAGTATAAGATTGATAAAAGATGGTTCGGGAAAAGAAAAAGAAAGAACGAAAAAGAAGAGTATAGAAAAAAGCTTTTAAATCTTAAGAAGTAAGAAGAAAAGGGAACCATAGCAAATAAGAAAGAAACCTCCATTCTACTAGAAAGTTCAAATAAGAAACCTCTCCTAAGGCTTAAAACAAAAGAAAAAAAGAGTTTGAGAAAGGATGAAGATAAAGGGTAGAACTAGGACCATTTGGGATTAGAATGTTAGGATCAAACACTTTGGGTACCTTTGGGTAGACAAGGTTTTGTTCTTGTATGTTTCTAAGTGTTCTTACCTTTAGCATTCTTCTAAAGCTCAATCCATTTTTTATGAGAGAACCTTGATATTGATAAACCCCACTCTAAAGAGAGACCATCATTGTCTCTAAACCTTTTACTACCAAGCCAAATGAGTTTAAGCATTGCATAAGTTGATTCATGTTCTTGTTTAATGAATGTTAAAGGAAATGGTTGAACTGAATGCATGTGGATGTCTAAGGCTTGAATCAGTTAAGGTTGTGATAGGTTTGTCTAAAGTCTTTAAGTAAAGCTCATTCACCTTGAATCATAGTACTAGTAACTTGGACATTGATTCTAGCTAATTTATTATCAAGCTTTAGGTTCTGAGATCCCACTTTCAAACCTCACCTTTCTACTTATGTCTTGTTTATTTTCTTGAGGGCAAGCAAATACTACTCAGACTCCATAGCACGACCCCCATAAGATAGAAGTCGACTGAACTCCAAGTCCAGCTCCCGCGCTGACCGCGTCCCATGAGATAACTGAAGAAACTGTACCTCCAACCGGTCTAAAGCCTCTCTCGGAAAGTACTTGCGGTTGAACTCCTCCACGAAGTCAGCCCAAGTCATCTCCCTTTGCACTCTCCAAGCAGCCACTGATCTCCACCACACCTGAGCATCACCAACCAAATTGTGGACCCCTATGTCCACCCAAAACTCCTCAGGACATCTCAAAGTCTGAAAGTTACATTCCACACTCGTCCTCCACGCATCTGCAGCAGTAGGATCTGTACCACCCGAAAACCACGCAGTATCAATGCCACGCATTTCCTTCAACATAGACAAGTAACGACTATGTGCTCCCACATCTGCACCCACTGGCTGCTGCTCCTCCGCCACCATGGTGGCACTACTTGAGCCTGAGCCGGTACCACTGTTGGTAAGCGCTCCAAAGCCGCAAAATCAATTCCAGAGACTCCACCCGCTGGAACTCCCACACCCGGAGTCCTAGCATCACCGGCCACTCGAGCACCAACACCGCCCACTCCGTCCACACTCAAGGAATCCTCCTTGACATCCTGCGACTCGCCAACACCCTCAACTGTCACACTCTGGTCCATAGTATCACTAACTGCTGGGCCTCTGCTCCTACCACGACCACGTCCGCGTCCACGGCCACGTCCGTGTCCACGACCACATCCGCGTTCACGACCAGCAACAGCATCACCTCTAGCCATCTGCAGTACCATGAACAAAAGACTAAGCAAGCAATTATATAGAACACAGAAATATAACTCACCGTGGAATCACACAGTAGGCTCGAAGAGAATGTTCTAGGACTCCATGCCACGCACAATTGACTAACTCACATAATCAATCAAAGCATGCAAATCCCAAACATCTACAGCACAAAGCCTAGTGAACCCAAACCTAGAACCGTAAGGGCTCTGATACCAAACTGAAACGATCCGATCCGTTTTTTTAATAATAATAAATAATTATTAATAAATATAATAATAATCAAAATCTAAACTAGTGGTCCCATACCCACTAGCCACCTAACCACAAACACACAACAGCGGATAACATAACCAATATCAATAAACCAATAAATATCCAGTACTCAAATAACCAGTATTAATTCATAACAATTAAACCAATATTCCAAACAACATGAATCATAGAACCAGCAACCTAAACCACATTCTAATGACTCAACTCTAGCAACCTAGCAAGCCAGAGAAAATCCAATCGAGTCCCTAGAACATCCTCCTCTTCATCACCTTGATTCCATGATCACACTTTGCATTTATCTGCACCACAAACACAAATTGAGATGCATGAGTATTTTATAAACACTCAGTGAGGCAATCCTCCCATCTATTGGGCTATACACACAAGCAACTGAGATACGAAGGTCTAAATCAATCAGCAAACAAAGCAAACAAACCAGGAAACAAACATAGTCTCTCTGGAAGGGAGGTGTCGACCGACACCAGCCAAGTGTCGACAACACTGGCTCTTTGTGTCGACCGACACTACCCCATAGTGTCGACTGATGCTCGCTCACTGGTGTCGACCGACACCCATTTGGTGTCGATCGATACTGCCTCTGCAATCGCGTTCCGCTCGAAGCTAAGAGTCAAATCTCGCTTCCTAACACCTTCAATCCGTCCAATACTCAATCCCAAAGCCACATGAATCCGTAGGAACCCTATAGCAACCATAACAAGCAACAAAACACCACAAACAACACCAAACAAGCAAGACAAAGGAAATCTCAGGCTTAGATAAGCCATGGTTATGCACTCACCTCTTTGCAGGAAGATTCTGACCAACAACAACGAATCCAACCCTCCTAGCAAGCTTCTAGCTCCTTCCTAGCATCAAATCTCCCAAGAAAAGCCAACAAATCTCCCAGTCTCCCTCAAAATCTCAAGAACAATATGTTTCTCTCTTTTCTCACAAAACAAAAGAACGACGACAAAAAACACCCTTTTTCGTCGACAATACATTTAAATATCTCGGTTCAATGGTTTTCCCTAAACTAAACCGGTCCAAATAGATAGTCATACCAGAAGATCTTGGTGTCGACCGACACCACCCTTGGTGTCGATCGACACCCTCCTCCAAAACACACAGTTTTGGTTCGCGGGTGTTACAGTCCAACACTCGTTATGTACCTCCATCACCTCGGGATTGCATTCCCGCATATTACTTCCAACATACTCCAATGGCGTAAGAGGCAATAATGCTTCAAGCGTAACATAAATCCTTGAACTCTTCTGTATATACGGTTCATCAGTGACCGGGAACGTTGTCGTTAGTCCAGATCTTAACTATAGCTTTACGACCAAAACTATAAAATCACATTCCCGCCAAAAATGCAAAAACACATTTTTCCACCAAAATTACAATATCACAATTTTACCACCACAACCACAATATCACATTTTCTCACCAAAACCGTAAAATTATATTTTCCCATCATAACTGCAAAAACGCAGTTTTCCTGCCAAAAACGCAAAATCACATTTTTCGCTAAAATCGCAAAATCACATTTTCCCGCCAAAACCGCAAAATCACATTTTCCCGCCAAACTTGCAAAAATAACATTTTTGGCAAAACCGCAAAAAAAAAATATTTCATGAAATTGAAATTTATAAATGCCAAAAATAATAATTTAGTAATTATTTACTTGTAAATATATTTTATATAAGTAACTGAAATTAATGTGGTTAAAATGAAGTTTAAAAAGAATTATATTAACACATACATATTTTAGTCATTATCAAAGTCATTAGATGAAATGGAACTAAACCAAACAAACACATTTTCATTCATATGCATCATCTAGTTGATCTATTTTTTTGCCTTGTTCGTTTGGCCATTTTACATTTAGATGGATCATTTGGATGGAGATGCCAAATGACCAAACAATCTGTTTTTCCCCTTTTGTGATTCTTATCAAGCTTGGTTGAATCTTGAATCTTTTCCTTCTTTTGCAGGTAGTCTTGTGAGTAATTCAGGTCATCGATCTCCTCCTTCACCTATGAATGGATCCCCTTTTCGAGATCTACAAAACTCACAAGTAATTTATATTTCTCCCTCATTGTTTCATTCTTTACCTTAGCAATTATGATTAAGTTTAACTCAGTTTCTGATTTGTTTCTCATCATGACAGATCTCTTCTTCTTGTCATGTGTTTATGCGATCTGACGCTTCATCTGCATGTTGGTCTCATTACAAGACAAATCTTCAATCTCCATCTTAAACAGGTGCCTTACATGTGAGTTTCTATGTTTCTTCTTCAGCTTTTTTCTTGTCTTTCATAGTCAGACTCTTCTTTTTGCATTCTTTCTCATTTTTCTTTTGAATCTGATTCCTCTCCAGATTTTTTAGCTTCTTCTTCTTTCTTTTGAACTTGTTTAATTCTCTCTCTTGTAGGTATCTTTATGCAGCAGCCCTTACAGATTCTCCATCTCTCTCATCCGGTGTGTTGGATATTGTTTCGACCCAATCAGATTATATCCTTACCTCTTTCTGATCATTACTCTGATCGAGTTTGATACCTAATGTCTTTTGAATTCCAACTGCATGTTTTTCTTTGTGAGGCAGGAGATTTGTGACAACGCAACAGATAAGCTCTCCTCATGTTCTTTGACTTCTCCTTGTTTTGATTGTACCTTTGATTTCTCTTCATAAATTTGATCATTTTTCAGTATACATTTTCCCAACTCTGCTTTCATAACATATTGAACCTCTCCCAGGCCAGAGTGTAGTCTTACATATTTTTCCTTTGTATTGACGTGAGAAGCATCTCGATCTAGCAACTCGTCCATACTCGGTGAGTTATTCTTTCTCTGGTTCTCAGCTAAGTTGTTGTATGTTGGTTCTTTTACATCTTCTAGCACTGTTTTGTGGTTCTTAGCTGCTTTCTGACTTATCGCTTTGGTTCCTTCAACCTTCTCTCGTTGTTTAGTGGTTGCCGACTCTTTACAACCGACTTCACCTTCATTCTCTTTCTTCGGGTGTTCAACAGGTTGGTATGTCATCCTTTGAAACTATTCTCGGTAATTGTGGCATTGCTGTATATTACTTGATTCCCCTACTTGAATATACTGGTCCATTGTGGGACATGTTACTCCTTTAACCATACAATATGACAATCGTTCTTCACTTTTCTGTAGGTTCTCATATTTAACATTTGAATAGACTTCACCATGAGCTCCATGTCCATTTTCTACCTTCCTCTGTGATATCTCTCCTTGTTGTTTTTTTTTTTTTGGTCAAACTGTCATTGTTGTTTTTAATTTTAATTTCTGGAACTCAATTGAATAGCATCCAGTTGTCATGGGTGCGTCGAATAACTTCTTCCCTTCTTGATTAGTGATTGTTCATCTTGATTGATCCATTGAACATAACACCATAGCCACTTTTCATTAGCTGATGAACACTTAGATAGTTGTGTGCCAAGTTAGGCACAAAGAGGACATCTCTTTTTGCCCTTTTTCCCGTTTCAGTCATCATTGTGACTGTACCCTTTCCTTTGGCTTTAATAACATCACTACTGCATAAACTCACATATGTCCTTGTGCTTTTGTTTAACTGTGAGAACCAAATTTCTTCTTTAGCCATGTGGCACGTAGCTCCACTGTCAATCAACCAGATATTTTCATTACTTGTGATTTGTTCATGAATTGATGTAAACAACCCTTCTATTGGTTGTCTTGTTCTTGGTCTTGCATATTCGTTTGTGCTTGCATTTGTGGTTCAGCTTGAGCTTGCATCTGAGTTTGGTTATGCTTGAGCCTCCAATCTCTAGCATAGTGTCCTGATTTTCCACATATAAAACAACCTCCTCTTAGTCTGAATTGAGTGTTCTATTGAGAGTTGGCAGTGTTGTTCTTGTAGTAGCATTCCTCATCACTATGATTGTTCCTCTTGCATCCATTGCACCATTTCTGTTGAGATGACTCAGATCTGATTACTCTTTTCATGTCTTGAGTGTGTTGTGACCTTTGAAATCTTGCTGCAAACACCCCCTCTGCATTTCCAGTGTTCTTATCATCCAATCTTTTTTCTTGACCTTATAAGGCATTGACTACCTCAGCCACGGTTATGGTTGCAAGGTCCTTTGTGTGCTCTACGACTCCCACATATGAGTCAAATCTCTCTTGCAAGGAGCATAATATCATGGAGACAACCATGCTCTTTGGTAACTCTTCCCCATGAGATCTCATTTCATTTTCCAGCTCAACTACCTTCGTAGTGAACTCTACAATTGTCTCTCTCTCTCATCTTGTTTCAGGTTGTAAAAGTTATCCCTTAGTCTCTGCAGCATTATCATGGACCCCTTTGTATCTCCTTGAAATCTGAACTTCAACACCTCCCATGCATGTTTTGAGGTTTCAGCCACAGAGAAGTACTAAAGATCTCCTTAGTAACAACACGAAAAAATAGTTGTAAGGCTGTTTGGTCTTTCATTTCAAGTTCTTCCCATTCCCCTAATATCTTTTTCTCATCTTGTCCACGTGTGGACAATTTAAGTGACTCAGAGACTCCTTCCATTACAATCTTCCACAATTTTTTAGATGTTAGTAAGGCCTTCATCTTTATGATCCACAAGCTATAATTTTTCCCATCACATACTGGAACCACTTGAAGATTCTACATCTCTACTTACTACGGGTAAGAGATTCCAAATTACCCTAAGTTTTAGCTTCTTGTTTCTTGTTGAGCTTCTTTAACTTGGCTTGTGTGTGTTGTATTCTTTTGTGCAGAAAATTCAACTTTACAAACTCCAAGATCGAAGTAGCTCTGATAGCATATTGATTTGTATTGAAGGAAAAGTTTTAGCCGCTTAGAACTTACTATATCACAACTTTCCTTGTCTTGTTTTTACCATTACAACACATATTTATACCACTAGTTTTAGGTTAATTGCTTGCTTACCTAAACCACAAAACATTATTTGTCTATTATACATAAGTGGGCTTAGTTGATTACATGACCCAATGACCTTTTTGCTTTATTCCCTTTTTCTCCCTACGACAGCTTCTTCTTCTTCCTTCGTTTTTGTCTCTTAGTACTTCCAGTAATAGTGATGTCTATAAAAAAGTCACTACAAAAAAAAACAGACAAACAACGACTGCATTATGTAGTCGCGAATTAGTTGCTAAATAGGGTATAACGACCAAATTAGGACTAATCACTATAATTGTAAATTTTTAGTAGCTAATAAATACTCGTTAAATAGTGTCTATTTAATGACTAATATGTGTAGTCATAAACTTAGTCGCAAATATTTACGACTATGTTACGACTAGTTTATGATTAATACAGTATGAACATGATTAATTGTAGTGTAATTGTAACGTAGTCATTATTTTATTTTTTACTTAAAAACTACTACTTTAGGACTACACAACATGAATAGGAACTTTTGTGGTCTAATCGGTAACTCCTATCTATTTCGTGAATAATAAAATATTTCTATTTATATCTGTTAGCAAAAAAAATTTTCTAAAATAGCACTAAAATATATTTTATGGACAATTATAACACATATTACATAAACTTCCAAAATAGCATGATTTAACAAATTGCAATATTTTAAATTAATTTTTTAGATTTTTGTTTTTAGGTTTGGATTCTCAATTTTACATTTAGATATAGTTTCGAGGGATAGAGTTTAATATTTTAAATTTAAAGTTTAATTTTGAAATATGGTATTATTTTTGGAACTTTAGAGATGTTATGCTAAATTTGGAAATAAAACTTATTTTGATAATTTATATATTTATATATTTTTGTAGCGGTAAAGCAAAAAACAAATCAATATCTGTTTTTTTTTTTTGTCAACCATTGGGCCACAACTGGCCTGCCCATTAGCCAAATCCCTACGTTTGTAGGGAGCAGGACTCGATCCCTAGTGTGATGGTGCATACTACAAATAGAATTACCTCCTACCACTGCACTAAGCTCACTTCACAATCAATATACATACACTTTTATTAGTGTCGGCCGGAACTTATGTGAAACACCTTAAAATATCTCACTTGCGGGCATGAACACTAAATATTAGGCCCGTTAAAAAATGGACCTTGCGGACCTAGCTCAAACGGATTGCGGGTTTTAGCGGACTATACCCGCAGGTTGATGGGTCGGCCCGTGGTCTTCAAATATTAAATAAAAATAAATATTTAATATAGATACATAACTATCTTATTATATAAACCTTGATGACAATATTACTTATTAACAAGATCGTGATACGTGTCAATTATATCATTCAGATGTTGACACATGTCAATTCATTATTAAAATTAAAAAAAATAAAAATATAAAAATTCAAAACCTAACCTAAACAGGTTTTATATAAAAGTAAATAGATAAAATAAAACCTAAATTTATTTAAAAACTAATTATAATATAAAATATATATATATATACCATAAAATTCAAAATTATAATATTGTTTACTTATTTTAATTTTTAGTTGCTATATTACAAGAAAAAGATTACTTTTTATATAAGATAAAAAAAAATGATTGTGAAAATTATACAATTAGTTACTGTTTCTAAAAAAATGTATATACTCACCTTTACATAAAAAAAAGATTGTTGAAGTAAAAAACAAATAGATCGTCTCATATTTTTTTCACCAATCAAATAATTTATTCAAAAGACTGCTATTGTAATATATATGATAGGAGTATGTAAATTAAACGTATGCGTTTTTGTAACTATAAAAATGTTAAAGTGAAAAGACATATAATAGGTTATTTAATGTGTTCATAAAGATAATGTGTTGGTAGTAGTTAAGACTAAAGAGTATATTTTAATAATAAAATATATTTGCGTGTACAAATAAACTTTTAGTGGTAATGTAGACAGTACATTTGTAAATGGTATACATTAGTGTATTATAGCAAAAAAAAACAAACAACTATTTTCTATAACTAAAAGTTTATCTCTTTACTTTTATACATTATTTTTTACTTACGAAAATTATTAAATATATATTCTTTGTTAAATTTAATTTAATTTAAATACTTTTGAACTCATCAACAACTATTTTCTTTAACTAAAAGTGTATCTATTTTTTTTTTCAAACAAACAATAAAGTAAAAGAAATTTCTTCGGTAAGTTGCCCAAGCCAGAGGGAAGGGGTTTACAAAAGAACTTCAGAGATAAGAGAATGCGAAGCACGGGCAAGATAATTCGCCTTCGAATTTGTCGCATGCGGGATCCAAGAGATGGAGAATAGTGGAAAAAACTCCAACGAATTAAACTCATCACGCAAGTTGAAGAAGGATGGCCAATATTCAGGGGAATGCATCATAGTGAGTAAACTCAACACGTATGCGCTCCATGGCCCACAACAATGCTTCTAACTCTGAATGTAGGGGGGAGGGGCTCTGTCTTAGAAACTTGGCCCCCAACAATGAGGTTCGCTCCTCACCAGCGCAACACTTCCAGCCCAATCATGAATGCTCATTGGTTGCTTTCCAAGAACCATCAATTTGACAACAAGGTGAAGAAACATCCGAAGACGGAGATGGAGCCGACATGACCGCCGTAAAAGATAGCGCCTCTTTCCAAGCTAACTTATCGCCCAGAGCCTGAGCAATTATATAATTCGTCTCGATCTCTAAACTTTAATTTTTTTTTATTGTCTTCCAGATTGCCCATAAAAATCATGGTAATTGAAGAAGTTGATCAGGATCACCCTGTACATCCCTCCAGAAAACAAAATCCAAATTTGAGTACACCGACTAATATGGAAAATCCCCTGATGAGACCGGAGTTAGAGATAAATCCTAAACTTCCCACGAGTGAGGGCATTCAAAAAAAAAAAGTGATTAATAGTCTCAACTACAGAGTCGCACCTTTTACACCAGATATTTACATTGGACATCAGCGTATCTATTTACTTTTATAGATATTTTTTACTTACTAGAAATACTTACTTTATATTCTTTGATAAATTTTATTTTATTTTTAAAATTTTAAACCCGCACATCGGGCGGATCCTAATCTAGTTTTAATAATTTTAAATATATATCTTTTGAAAAATATGTAGTAACACAAATAAATTTAATGTAAAAAATTAAAACATCTCTAAAAATTAATATAAACATTGATTTTATTTAAAATTGTTTAAAAAAAAATATTATTTATTAATTTTATGTCATTTTAATATATTATTTATTAATTTTACTTTATTTTTAGTATAATATTTAGGCGCGTGGACCAGCCCGCTTATCCGCTGAGCTTAGCGGATTTGGACATAACTTTTATATCCGTGGGCTTAGCGGACCGGTTAGTTGCGGTTAAAAAAATAAAAATTTCCCGCTGCGGACCGCCCAGATGTAGGCGGGCAGACCCGTTTGACACCTTGTTAATTGGTTTGTGTTTACACCGGATGTTTTTAATTAGAGTTGAAAATTTACAAATGGGCCGATTGGACTTAGTACCGGGCTGATCCATCTGGAACCCGACCCGGTTGGTGTGAAAACCCGAAAGGTTGTCACTTCCCTTTTTCACCCTAAAACGAAAAGACCCTAGTTTAGAAGCACGTCGGACATCGTCAAAAAAAGAAGCACGTCGGAGTTGGGAAGATCAAGATCTGCAGACATGGCGGACGAAGCGAACAGAGCTGTAAGTTCCTCTTCCGCTCAATTTATTGAATCGGATCCGAATCTTCAAAAAGATTTTGCAGAAAAATGGATTTCTAATTGTTAAGTGACAGGCTTTTATGGAGATTCAAGCAAGCATGATTGAACTCACTGGGAAGCTGAAGCAGGTGAATCCTCCCTTCCTTTGTACTATCGCCTTGCTAATTTAATTAGTTATCTCTTAAATCGTCGGCTACATTTTGATTTTCCATCTACTGTGAGGTTGTTCGTTTGAGAGACTATGCAATGATGTGACCATAGTTTTAGAATCAAACATGAAAAGTGGTTCTTACTTGTGACTTGTGATTTTTAGTGCTAGATAGATTCTGTAACTGCGTTATGAATATGTTTCAGTGTCACGTTCCTACTTTGAAGTCCCCAGTTTCCAAATTGTAGAACTTTGTTTTGCTTGTGGTTTGTGTTAATATGATTTTGTATTTCTACAAAGAATCTTAGCTCTATCTATCATAAAATAAGATGCCACTGGAGATATATAGAGATGGCAAAAATCATAGACATCACTATAACTGGAAGTACTGAGATTGGCTGTCGTAAGCCATTTTCATGTGGTGGGTGATTTGGTTTGGTGTTGAAACTGACATGTGTATATGCTTGGCTTTTTTAGGTGCAGAATCAGATGCGCAACAAAGAGGGAGATAAAAAGCGAGCTTTCTTAACCTTGGAAGAGCTGCGGCCATTGCCTGAAGATACAAACACCTACAAGTCAATAGGCAATGATTCCCTTCTCTGGTTACATAAAGGATAGTAGCTTTTTGGTTTATCATGTCTAACTTGTGTTGTATTATTCTTGTTTTCAGGAAGAACGTGAGTGGTTAATAGTCCATCCAACTAGGACCTTGCGTGAGTTTTGAAGGGCTGATTATAGTTTGCTTCATATATGATGAACAGGTTTGTTCTAGAGCCCAAGGCAGTGCTGCAAGCTGAACAAGAGCAAAAGCTCAAGGACAGTGAGGCTGCCATTGTTTCTCTACAGGTACATCATTCCCTCTTTCAATGAAAGATAGATAATCTTTGATGAGTGAAAGGGCTGATGGGTTGTTAGGATATCATTAAAATGCTGGTTTACATAACCATGTTTGCGGGATGATTGTCAGACATCAAAGGAGTACTTGGAGAAGCAAACAGCAGAGGTGGAGAACAACTTGAGGGAGCTGTTGCAGCAAGAACCAGGCATTGCTCGACAAATAATGTCCCTGTCTATGTAACTTATCCTCCAAACCTTGGACAAAAAAGTACACTCAACACCTTGAACGACCCGTGAGTTTTGTTGGTTCTGCTTTACCAGGGCTTAGTTTTGGTGGTCTGCTTTACAGGGCTTCTGGGATTGAACTGAAACCATAAGAAATTAAGAACGTCTTTGTAAGATTCTCACAATTTTTTTGTCTGATCAGAATTATTATAAAAAGTATCTGGTATTTTTCTATGACAGTGACTAACATATATATATAACCAATAAATTTGCAATTTTTTTACCTCACACAAGACGTCAGTAGATTAAAAATAATGTAAATGAAATCAGTGTTACAATAGTCAAACTCGGTGTAATGTTCTTTTCAGTAAAAACTTAGTTGACCAATCAAAAGCATGGGAACAACAAGTGTCCAAAGACATACACATACATATCAAACCCCAACAAATACATTCCCTCATGTACATGATTTTACACTAACTCTCAAGGAAATCATAAATCATAATGTCTTGGCATCTAAGCAGTCCACTTAAGATGTCCATAGTGTTGGCTACTAACGTCTAAAGCCGTTCCCAAGAAAAACCAATTCAAGACTGATTGACGTAAAGAACAGGAACAAGTCCTGCCATCTTCCCATCTCTTCCAGGCCGCTTCTTCTTTACCTGTCATAGTTTATAAGTTGATCACGGTTAAGTTTAGGTTTTAAAAATCTCTCCTCCTCACATGACTCATGTGCTGTCTCTCTAAATCAAGTATTACTTACGTAAAACCAGCCATCAACTTCATACTCTATCTCCAATTCCTCCTCTGCCGTCAAGTTTAGCTGTAACATACCCAAAGGTGTTTTAATGCTTACATCATAACACATCTTTCCAGGAATATAGATTACCGCATAGGTAATAACGAATGGATAATATTGAACCACATATCTCTGAATCATTTAACTGGTGTTTGCACAACATACCAAAGGAGAAAGACAAAAGCACGCTTACCTCATCATCTCCTCCTGCGGTGAAGTCATAGAGCGCTGTTCCAAATCTTGTACCAGTAGATTTCCTAGGTTCTTCATCATCTGATTCATAACTTCGAGAACCAGACCCTGCTACAGGGTTCTCAAACGATTCACGACTTTGTGGCTCAGAATATGAATAAGGCGGAGGAGGCTCTTCTCTAATCTGAAAGGGAGTGAAGGAAGAATAAGAAATGGCCATGCTAACAGAGAATCAGCCCATTTCACAACATATACAAACACAGAAAAGAATATCAGCTTACTGGGGAACCATAGCCTTCATATGTGGACTGGTATTTGCTTCCACCCGATTTTGCCTATTTGAGTTACCACATTCATATAGTTAAAATTAGTTGGCACAAAATACTCCATGAGTTCTTATGATCAAAAATAGTTCAGCGTTCTTTATGCTTAAACTATACTCATGCCTTTTCCTTTTAAGACACAACTTGCATGCATATCAATATCTCTGGTTACTAATGTTTATGAAGAACAGACTTGAGGAACATTTTCACAGATATTTATAATTCGTCACTGAAGCAGAATTAGTTTTCATATTCTATAAACTCACTGAAACAAGCTTTTTTCTTGGTTCTCGGTTTTCATTGTGACTAAGACTTAAGACATTTAGAAATAATCAACTGAGTGACAATATTCTAGAACCAAATCATCGTATAACTACAGGAGACTCTTTGGCCCATACTAGGTGGTAATACAGAATGAAATTAAAGGAATAATTTGTGTACCCTACCGTTGCTTGTGAGGAAGGCTTTGAGCTGAACAATGATGGGTAGTTCATTCCACCAAAGTGAGATGATATGGAACTTTCCACTGATCCAGTAGAATCTGGAGACGATGAACCTGATCTAGCATCTTCTTCCTGTAAATACAACAAAAGTCATGTTTTAGCACCGCTATAACAAAGTCATTTTGAAGAAAGCTCTGAGATGGATAAAGCTAACAGTATACCTCCAATTCTGAAGTTTCTAAAAGAGTCTTAGCCCACATGTCATCATAGCCAACTGAAGGTCTAGAGAAGACATTCTCCTCCTCAACATCTGGTGCATCTGTTCCGACTCCAGCAAGGAATTCATTGACCTGACAAGTATTAAATAGGTCTTAGTTTCATTTGGAGAAATAAAATAGTATGTAGCATCTATAATGTAAATATGTATGAAAGAATACCGGTAAATCATAAGTTCACATGACCCGATAATCAGATTAATGGATTAACTACTACTCAAGCCTTAATGGCATGTAATGCAAGTAGAACCACTATCTACTTTTAATCGGAAAATTCAATACTAAAACTTGTCATCACAAGTGCAGTCCCAAAGCATTCAGTATTGACCCCATTCAGACCAGTTCCGAACAAAGGCATGGTACTTTATTGTAATGTGAAATGGTTTATTAAGTCTTGTTTGAAAACGAGGTTTTACTCCAATGGGTAATCCACACAACTATTATTATTTTCTGATTCCTTATCAGAAAATTTATTGTGCCCCATCATATCCTATATCTAATATTCCTTATCAGAAAATTTATTGTGCCCCATCATATCCTATATCTAACGATTAGAAGAATATTTCAATAGTACACACAGGCTCTAAACTGCACACATGCTAATCTGTTATCTTAAAAAGTCAGATAAAAATGGCAACTGACCCTACTCATTGCTGGGGCATTGTTTCCAAGAAGACCATCATCGCCAAGGTTGGCAGCCCAAGCATTCACCAAATCATCATCCAGACCACTGGAGTTTGAGGCAGCAGGGGCAGGCTGCGTGGACTCATAAATTAAGTCCGAAATTCCGGTAGCAACAACAGCTGGATCAGTGGACCCAGCAGATGCACTGATATTGTGCTTTGTGCGGTATATGTCAATGAGCTTTGCACTTCATAGTTTACAAGTAAGAACAAAGACTGTTATCATATGAAACCAGAATAGAGACAGAAAAGTATGGTTGTGGTAAGCATGCAATGTGCGCAAAACAGGTAGACGCAAGATAACCAAACATGAAATGAATTTTTATAGTACTGTCACAGGCTGTCGCTGGTTGATATAATGAATTCAGAATGCTACCTTATCGGGCCCAGGGGTAAATACTTGGCTCTCGGAATATAGCAAAACATGGATACAAAATCAAGCAGCCTCTCATGGTTTTCGTAGAGTTTTTTCAGCTCCTCGTCCTTCCATTCTTTGTTTGCATTATCGTGATTGCGTATTTCCCTAATTACAATCAAGGAAAAAGTCATATGTCAATGATAATATCATATACAGGTTACATGCATGAATCACATTAAAAAAAAAAGGAAAAGAAGGAAATATTTCTTCCTTACTTGATTAATTCGTCTTGTCCTATGTACATTTCATCCAGAACTTTTAACATCGGAGTTATTAAAACTCCAAGTCCTGTACCACTAGCTCCTTGGTCTTCCCCATTACTCAAGTGCATTTCAGAAAGTTGAGATTGCACACCACCCTCTGCCAAAGTGTACAAAAACTCGTATATCTGCAGCCTGAAAGGTTCACCAGATCTAATAGCTATCGTAGTAAGAGCTTGAATTGCAACAATTCGGACCTGTGTATGAAAGAAACATTAAAATTAGGCGGGAAACTGTAGAATTAATACTCATCTTTGTAGCGTGTCCTGACGGCATAATCATGTCTATGCTTCAATAAGACTCTAACTAAAGTGCTAGGAAGAACATCATATATTGAATTAAGAATCACAACTTATAAACAGCGATTTTCTATAACAGTAAAGGTCTGGACAGTAATGAAGCTTTAAATAGAAAGAGAGACCATACAAGATCATTGAAGTCAACTTTCATTTGTTTACATTTATAGTTTCTGGTCAGGCACAATTACTCCAGGTTTCAACTTTTGTTTCATGTAAAGAAAAAAATGAAACCTTAAAAAGAATCAGCTAGTAAAACCTAGATAACCAGACCATCCAATTTGTCCGCACTTAAAAAAGGGTCTCGAGCTATGGTCTTCGCTCTGGAGTGTAGCTACAAATAGAGAAAGGTGCACCACATGTTTACCAGGCAAAATGCTCCCAAACAAGGTTTACGATCAAAGACTTAACACAATCAGGTCATATACATATTGATAAGAATGTGGATAAAATATCCCACATTGGATAGGAGAGGAACAAATCAAAGGGCACCCAAATCCTTACCTAGCTTTTATAGTGAGTTCTATCTAAGGGTTTTTGTGGGTTTGGTTTGTGGCCAACTCCTTTGACAAATTGTCCAATTAAAAACAATAAAATTCAAAAAAAACAATATATGACCAACAAAATATAGTGGTATACCTCCCAGCTTCCACTAAAGGCACATCTCTGGAGGCGAGTTAATGCACCAGCAAGGGTAGGATTGCGAGAACTGGCAGCGGCAACCATTTTATCAGCATCCAACATCATAAGTGCAGTGCCCGGTGGAGTTGCAGATTCCCAGGCGTATTCAGAAGCGGCGTAGTTTGCATTTTCTCCAAGGAACCATACCTGCCATAGTATTAATGCATGTAAGGTGTTGAAAAGGTAGAATTCTGAGAAAAAGATTACCAAATGCATGTAAAACAATCTGAGGAATGCTTACTGCTGCTTGCACCAATTTCTGCAGCGCGAGAGCTGACTTGGGATCTGATGCAGAGACCCTATCAATTGATGTCAGTCCTGCCATGGACCCCGGCTGTGGAGGTGGTAAATCGAGTACTATCGTGACGGCTTCCAGAGCTGTGTGCTTCCCGTCAGGACCGGCTCCAACAAGACATGTCTAGAAGTGGATCAATAAATAAATTGTATCAAATAAAGTACTAGAGGTAGCAAAAATTCATCACCATATCCCACAATAATTTGAGCCTTACAAATATACTTGCAATTACTTATTTTTTCCACATCTATCGCTACCAAATATTAACTAGACAAGCATACAAACTTCAAAATGTATTAAACGCAATCAAATATGAAACAGGAGGATTATACAACAGCTGTAAGTAAGTATCAATAGCTTTAGAATTAAATAAGGAAACAGAGTATACCTTCCAAAGCAGCTGTAAGACATCAGCGTCGATTTTCCCCGGAACTTTGGTAGCAAATATTCTGGCAATTTCGAGAAGAATAACAGCCATATCTGGAGTTGCCTGTGAAAAAATAATAAAACGGAGTCAACTAGACAGAAGAAAACAGTGCACATTTCACTCTTCAAATATTTGTTCAAGTTAATCATCCGTTTCATCACAGCCGATGAAATTTGTCACAAGTTCCTAGGTGTAAACTTTTTCTGCCAGATACCTCTTGTTACAAATCTAAGAAATTAAAGAGATTCCATACACAAGAAAACTACTACAAACGTCCTAGTTATAGGATTTTGGACAAAAAACAGAGCTGCTAAAACTTGTAAGCACTTTGCAAATACAAATCAACAAGTGAAGAAAATATCGTACTTACCTTAAAGCGAGCATGCAAAGTAAGCAAAACATCATTAACAAGAGCTGCGGGCCAAGCAGGATCTGAAAGCTCTGAGGCAATGATTGATTTCAACTCATCCAACGATTCATCCGGACTTTGCATCCATATCAATGCTTTGATAACCATTGCGCGGACATACACGCACTCGCATGCAACTGTTGTTCGAACCACCTCCATTAATGCAGCCAGTAAACTTGCAATTGTATCATTGCGACCAGGCCCTGCAGATATGGATGATGTTCTCCGAATTCCTGTAATAGTCAGAACAAATTTAATTGATAAAAATAAGGGTGAACATGTAAACAAAGAGTGGGAAAGAAGGTAATTTCACGGTGATTTTGGAACAAATTAAAACTCGAAAATTGGAAAGAAACCCTACATAGGTAATATAGCTCGGTAAAGGAAAATCAAAGTGATAGGAAAAACATGTTCCTTTATTTAGGTTAGAAGAAAAGACATGTAAACCATCATATTATTTTGTACGGACATCTGAGCATTGAGTTCACTCACATTTGTAGTTTTGTTACAATTAGAGCTACAATAAAATAGTCAGATAATATTGAAGCACCATCCAAGCATAGATGAAATGACTTAACTCACATTTGTAGTTGGTGTATAATAATACAATAAAAAGATTGTACTCATGGTAAGAGGGTAATGATAATGTACCTTCTGGGTGAGAATTTTCATTGGTCTCACCATCATCTACAGCGTCAGAAAATGCATTTACATGAACGGATTCATCAATGTCCTGTAATCCCATAGCAAATGCTGCTGCCCTGCTCTTTCCCATTTCTTGGACAACCCTTGCTGCTGCATGAAGTACTGGTCTTGAGAAACTGCGAAATGAGCTCTCTAACCTGAAAGAACAAGATCAATTAGCAAAGAACACAGTTATAAGGATCATTACAATCCAAAGCAACGTTCTAGTGAAGAAAGGGATCCATAAGATCTGCAATTCTAGATATGGTCTTCCACCAAGCTAGGATTACCTCCTCATTACAAGCTTAATAAGAGGCTGTGGACGCTTAGTTTTATGAGATTTATCCTTGGATGACAAGGATGGTGCTTCTGGTAACTTAAGGATCTCCCTGGTCAAGCGATACCACCCAGCAGCACGCTCATCCATCCTAAAAGATGCAGTATATTGTGGTTATTGAATACCTTACAAAGAATGAACTAAGAGAAATCAAAGCCATCGAACTCATGCCTCTCAGTGTTATCATGTTTTCCCAAAATGCACAAAATCGCCTCATAGCAGACCCTTTCACTCGGATCTAGGAGTAGCTGATAGAGAATTGAGTTGAACTGAGACCTGATATCAGGCCTCTCTGTAAGAAGATGGAAAAGAAACTAGTAACTTGTAATTCCTCAAAACAACCTCTCCCACATAACCAGATAAAAATAACAGAGCCAGAACAGGCAGTAGAAAGAGAAAGAGCTCGATATACTTACCATCTAACGCCCGAGCTCTAGATATCGAGTGGCACAACCTAGCCAGGGAAACCCTAGCAAGAACATCATTCATATGTAGGATATCTTGCAAAGCTCCTAATTTGGTGTACAGAAGAAAGGTATATCAGCTAACCCATATTTGATCTGAAATCATCGTAATGGTCACATAAATGATAGTTTGCTTGTGACTGGTATCAAGGGTACGTCTCATAAGTGGACCAATTTGTACAATGCAACTAAGACTCATGTTGCAGAGACTTCTTTATAATTAGAACAAGTAAACATGACGTAACCAACAGACAAATTAACTTTAAGAGATAAAAGGCCTAGAAAGTATACCTACTGGAGACGCAAGCTTTTCTGCAACAAAAAGATCAAGAGACACAGATCAAGTTTTCAATGACAAATAATTTTGTGTCTACGCGTAAATAAAATGGACAAACAATTTTAGGGGGAACAGAACAAATTATTCACCTAATGTCATTGCTACTGTATAGGGGTCTCTTGTGGCTAACTCAGATAGAATCTCCAGCGAATGCCTCACCGCAACAGGATCAGCAAAGGAAACACTGCAACATAACAATGAGAATGGCAGAAAAAGTGTTCAACATACAGCAAAATTATGAATAGACTAAAAAATTGCTCTTTTGAGAACCATCTATAATTAACTCCAATATCATCACTTCAGAAAGTAGAAAGAACCCAAAAAAAAGTCTTACCCCTGGGCTGCACGATGCAGAAAAAGTGGATTTCCTGGATCAATCGGGAGTCTTCTCAGTGCACTCATAGCGGCGTATTGCAAGTTACTCCGCATAATCGACTAACAAAAAGGAGACAGAACGCTTAAGTTAATAACAAAGTTTAAGTGTTAACAAGTTGATCATTTGGCTTACGGATAATTTGATACAAGAATAGAATTGTAATGTTTTCAAGAATGGTTTTATCAATTCAACGTTTAACTCAGAGCTTAAAAAGCTGTTGCTAATAGCCAGAGTCTCCCAGATGTGCAAAGTCAAATCATTAAAGAGTAACTATGGTATACTGCCAAGTGCATAGTAGCCATCGACAAGAATTTTGAGAAATCTATACCCCACAGCATGGCAAATAACAGAAAAGAAAACTATTAAATGCAGGGAACAGTACTTCTATGGAAGCCTTAAGTCTTTTACTGGAGGAACCTAAGAGTTGAGAAACATACATCTTTATCACCCCCTTTTGTCCCAAAGACCCCTTTCTTTCGTTTATGCGGAACATCACCAACCTGAAAGGACATGAAACATATGCTTTAAAGCTGAAACTAAGGTTAAATCACACTGAGCGCAGAAAATGAACTACGCCAGGGCTTATGGAAAATAAACAAAGCATCTTGTTGAGAGCATCAGACAAACCTTATCAAGGATGCCAAATACAATCTCATACAATTTTGACAAAAGCTCAGAATTGCCTGACGGTGAATATGTCAGAGCTTTTAAAGCTTGCAGTCGTCGAGCATGAACTGAAGAATAACACATGATAAGGTTAGAAATTCATCACCATTCCAATGACAGTTGGAAAGTTGCAAGAGAACGCTAACAAAGTAGGAAATCAAGTTCTCTCCACATGATGCCGAACTGTTAATTGTTATTTTCTGTCTTAGATGTTGGTTCTCACTTCCATAACCCCCAAATTATTCCACACCAAAACTAAAACCACATCTTACAAAACTACCTTTTTGCATCACTGCTCTCAGTATTTGGGTCCATTTTAGAGAAATTACAAGGTTACTGGGATATTTCCTAAGAAACATTAAAAAGCAATACAATTATAAAGATAAATCAGATTTCGACAATCCTCAAGACTCCAGTAAAAGCAAAATTTCACAATGAGATACTGACATGGCACTCATCCTCTAAAGCTGAAGATATATATATATATATATATATATATATATATATATATGTAAAAGAAAACACTAAAGGCTGAATCTGAAACCATGATGACCAAATGCGATGGAAACTCACATTCGAATTCAGAATTTGTAGCTTCGGTTGTAAGTTGATTCACTATCCGAGGAACAACATCAGCTCTTGTGACTCCTCCACCAGCATCAATATCTGCTAGAGCATCCCAGTTTGGAGTGGGGATACCACCCCCTGGAGTCATGCCCGTATCAGACAAAATTCTAGCTAAGTAATAATAGACATAGCGTAGCACATTCCTGTCTTCACATTGCTGATTAAGCTGTATCAACAACAAGAGAAAAAAAGAATGCTAAAAACCTGGTGCCTCTCTTTTGACAGATAGTATTCAAAATGCACATTTTTTTTAAGATTCGTGTAACATCAATGGGTAAAGGAAGAAAAAACAACTCTAATCGAAAGAATAATATGTAGATGCACCATGTTAAAGTTAAAACAAATAATACGAGAAAAAAATACAGTATTGATCTGAGAATAACTGGTTGTCAAACCAGCAAAGAGTGCCACATACCATAAGAAGAGATGGGGCCAGAGAAGGATCAACGGAGTTGTACACAGCAAGCTTAGGGAACACGTGATTCACTAGTTGTTTCTGAGAACTTTTCTGCTCACTCGTGAAAGAAGAGAAAAGAAGAAACATTCAGATACTACTTTGACCAACAGCGGTTTAAAGACAGTAAGAACACAAACTTAACCTGATCCAAGGTGGCAGCTAATTCGTGAATGCTCCTTGCAAGTTGCGAATAGGAAACTGGCTGTGAAGTCATTTCGAACATTAAAAATCATGTTAACTACACCGAAGAACAAGAAATAAGTAGATTTTGTTCCTCTACTATTCTGCTAACATCGAACAACGACACAGAAGTATATTGTATTCCTCCTATTAACAGTTCAAATCTACAAGTAAGCCTTCCAAGAGTTATGTTAGCTCCAATAGTCCAGGGTTCACTTTGCATAACAACTAAGAGAGCTCAAACACACAAGAGAAATGTGCCAAACAATAGTCCACAACAATTGGCACCCAAAATTCAATTTATAGATCGAACCTTCTTTTTCTGTCTCTGCCTCTGCGGCATGATATTAGCCTTAACAGGATTCAGTGCAGCTTTGGCAACAGATATAGTGTCGTTCTGGATCTGCATCAAAGTGGCTCTCTTCGATTTCTTCTCACCCAGCGTCGTCTTCGTCGACATTGGATGGTGCAGATGTGAAGCCGCCGATGCGGAAGCAGGAGATGGCTGAGACGCCGTGGAAGAGGCGGATGAAGAAGTAGATTGTGCAGGAACCGGGGTTGGATCTGCCGAGATCAGATCCATTAGCGTTTTACCAGACGATTCCTGTAAAACATGAAAATGGAATAAAGGTAAACTTGCATTCGTATCTTGGCCTATGAAGCGTAGAAGAAATACGGTGGAGATCCGGCGATGTTTACCGCCATAACTAGTGGCAGATCGGAGGAGGGCTCTCGGAGAAGATTTTAGTGACGGGCGATTCAACAAGGCAACGCAACTTTAGAATTGAAGAAAATAAAATCAATTCTTAAAAAGTTTTGTTGAATTGTCACGAAGCACGTGAGATCCGCATGAATCCTTTATTTGTCTTCGAATTGGGCAATTTAGCCACGGTTCGGTACGACGGGGAGAAATTCAAAACCCAAAATATGGGAACACTCTATCAATTTTTTGGGAAAAATGTCGTTTAAACCATCAAATTTCAAATTGTGGCCACTTAAACCATGAATTTTATTATAGGCCATTTAAAATTTAAAATATTAATTTTATTAGCTCTTTTAAACATTAAGTTTTGTTGACCAAGCCAAAAAGACATGACGTTAAATTCGATAACCGAGCAACTAACTGACGTTACTCTGCCGTTAACACTATCTGTTAGTGACAAAATAGCGTAATTTTGATGAAAATTTTTGTTCGAAAAAATGTCATTTAAACCATGATCTTATAAATTAAGGCCATTTTAACCATGAATTTCAAATATAGGTCATTTAAACCATGAACTTTGTTGTAGACTATTTAAAACATCAACTTTCATTGACTGAGAATTTTTAGACATCAAGTCAAACTATTAAGTTTGCTAACATGTCTTACTTCAGTCGATCACAAAGGTGAATTCAAGGATCAAGATCACAAGCACAAAAAACATCATAAGGGGTCACAAGCAAAAGCACAACAAAGATGCAGTAAAATAACACATCGAAAACCTAGAATCTTAAAGAAAGTAATTAATTCTATGAAACTAAAAGAAAGTGATCAATCTTTAAAACTCCAGTGTGACATCCTAATAGCTAGAAAAAAACTCACTACACAAACAAAAAGACACACAAAAAAAAACACGACAAAACAACCAAAACTGAGTACTAAACTAAAGACAAAATATGCTAAAAGCACCATATATCACTTGTTTTGTTAGCATAACTAATGTCATGTCGAGTTTAGCTTAGTCAACGAAACTTAATGTCTAAAAAGTCTCATTCATTGAAAGTTGATGTTTTAAAAAGCCTGAAACAAAGTTCATGGTTTAAATGACTTAAATTTGAAAGTTTATGGTTTAAATGGCCTCATTTTAAAAGTTCATGGTTTAAATGGCATTTTTCTCGAACTAAAACTTTTATCAAAACGATATCATTTTGTCACTAACGGAGAGTGTTAACGGCAAAGTAACGTCTGTTAGCTTAGTTATCGGATTTAACGTCATGTCTTTTTTGGCTTAGTCAACAAAACTTAATGTTTAAAAGAACTAGTCAATGAAAGTTGATGTTTTAAATGGCCTACAACAAAGTTCATGGTTTAACTGACCATAATTTGAAAGTTCATAGTTTAAATGACATTTTTCCATTTTGTTTTGAATTATTTTTTATTCGAAAAACTGGTGTTTTACTTTGTTAACCTAAGAAAAATTTATATTCACATTTTTTAAGTACTTTTGGCAATTTACCCTTTTAGTTATACTAATCTACAAAGTTAATCTCTAGAAAATATCATGACATAATAATAACTAAAATATGACTATAACAAATATCTATTACTTCTTCAATACAAATCTTGTAAATCAAATTTTGTTTAAAAAAAAAAAAAAAAAATAGTGTAAATTCAATAGCTTCTAATTCAGATTATTATTAGGGGTGATTGCAAAAGTGGACCTCTAACTTGAGTCAATTGCAATGTTAGACCCCTCTTTTTCTCTCTCCAACATTTGCCACTTTCTCCCTATTAAATTCTTGTCCATTCATTGTATTCACAAAAATGCCATTATTTCTGATTTATTTGAATTTCTTACGAAAATGTTTATTACATTCATATCCTCATCTTCTTCTTTTATTTACGGTTGTGCCACCGCCATCAATTTTCCAACAACCATGAACAACCAAGCTTCAACAACCTGAATTTGTAAGCTTAAATAACACTCAATGCTAGGAGAACTTCATTTTCTTCCATCTACTCTCCATTTTAATCCAAGAAAATTTGCAAATGCATTCATCTTGTTATATGTCATGATTCTTGGATAGTGATTAAATTGGTGATGGGTGTCTTCTGTGGTGACTAAAGACGACGTCTTCGGTGCTTGACATTGCGAAACAACCACCGATAAGGTTATTTCCGGTAGATTTCATGATTTTTCTTGATTTTTTTTTGCGAAATTAGACTTCATTTGTTAGTCTAACCGTCACAATATCATGTAAAGTCTACTATGTGGTCAATTTTGCAATTAAAAATTTATCGAGTTTCGAGCCCGTAGACTGAAATTTCAGTCTCCTTAATTTCATTTGAAAACAAAAAAATATGGTTCAGACTGCATTATAATCTTTATGTCTGATACTTTGTTTGCAGTATATTAAGGTGTATTTTTGCAATTGACCAAATTCTTGACTTTTTAGTTATGACTGCCGGACGAAGTCTTCTTCCGATAATAAAAGAGTAGACTTCTATAGTGGCTATTTTTGGATTTGACCAAAAATATAAAAACATTGACCGTAATATTATTGATATAAAATTAATTAGTTGACTGCAAAAGAAGTCTACTAGTTAAAAAATTAAAATGTTGGTCAACCCCAAAAATGACCACGGCAGACTGCAAACGAAGTCAACATTCCTGGAGACTTCGTACGTAGTCTACTTGGCGAAAGTCAAACTTGGTCAATTACAAAATTAACCACAACGAAGTTTACTTTTTCTAGTTGACGGATAGATGAAGTCTACTTGTCAGCTAGAAGTCTACTACCAAGTCAATGGTTTGGTCAATTGCAAAAATAACCAGAGTTGAATGTAATCGAAGTTAACTTGTTGAAACTTCCTAAGAAGTCTACTATGTTCTATGTTTTTAATTGCAAAACTGACCAAAAAATTAACAAAGGAAGACAACAAAAGAAGTCAACTATCCTAGTAGACTTCATCTGGTGTCTCCTTTATTAAATTGTAATTGCAAAAATAGACCACACAAAATAGACTTCGAGTTAAAGTCTCTGCGTAGAGGCTTGTTGATGTCTACTCGTTTGACATCAACATGAAGTCGGCAAAATTTGTAAACCAATTTATTGCAAATTGGTGAATAATTTTTAAGATTTTCTTGTTCTATTCTTTGATATATGTTATGTACTTGCTTCTATATGTTTTTGACATGATTATATATTATACATATGGAGAAATCAAGTTTTTGGTTTTCTTAGGCAGTTAGGTCATTTACTTAGACTTATTTTTGAAGTCAACGTGTTGGAGTTCTGTGTAAAGTCTGTATAATTGCAAAAGTCTTTAATTGAAAATATTTATATAAAGAATTTTTTGATTTTTTAGTTCAAAGATGAAACGACGGTGACAAATTCATAGTGGGCGATACAACACATTCACAAAATTAATATTCATTTTCTTTGTTCTATTGATATTTAAGTTAAATTTTTTCTACATCAATTCTATCTCTAAGACGCTAACTGTTAGACAACTTGAAACAACTCGACCATTTTTTTATATATAATTAAATACAATATATAATTAAGCATCCCATACCACTTAATTACACCAATAACAACCAACATCCAATAACATGCACAGCGGAAACATATCAATAATACAAAACCAATACAATAACATTTCTAACCATTCTATCCAGCAACCTAACATAACACTAACCAAGGTTCCAACAACATATCCAATAAATCTAATAACACCCAAACGAGAATCTAGATCATCCTCCTCCTCATCGCCATGATTCCACGTCACATACATGCACACCACAAACAACAATTGAGATGCGTAAGTATTATCACAAATACTTAGTGAGGCAATCCTACCATCTACTAGGCAATACACACAAGCAACTGAGATTCCAATGCTTAACAAACCACAAACAAAACACAACAAACCAGGAAAACATGAAACAGACAAGTTGGTGTCGATCGACACCAACCTGGTGTCGATCGGCACCCCCTCCGCAGACGCGTTCTGCTCGAAGCCAATCGTCGAATCTCCTTTCCAATCCATCCAGAACTCACCCAAAAGTCACAAGAACCATTAGAGACCCTAAAGCAATCACAACCAACAAGAAAAACACCATAACAACACCAAACAAGCAAAACATAAGAGATCTCAGGCTTAGATCAGCCATGGTCATGTACTCACCTCTTCTGCAGGAAGATTTGATTGAGAAACGGCGGAAACAACACCACAAGAAGCTTCTCCTTCGTTCCCAGCAACCACACTCCCTTCCACAACAACAGATCTCCCCAAAACCTCCAAGAACAAGCCAAAATCTCTCAAGACTACTCACAAAACTTTCTCTCCTTTTTCTCTCTTTTCTCACTCAACGGCGACCAAACACACCATCAAACCCTTAATTTGTCGCTTCTCCACTTAAATACTCGGTTTAGATAACTAAACCAAAACAACCAAACCAAAATCGCGAATTAAAACAAACCCAACGAACCCATAAATAGTGGTGTCGGTCGACACACCCTTGGTGTCGGTCGACACCAAACCCAAAATACCAAAAATCGGTTCGCGGATGTTACAATTCTCCTCCACCAATAAGGATTCGTCCTCGAATCCCGCAGCACCGTCCATCTATCAAGGACCTCCGTGCCACCATCAACATGGCCCGCACGTCCTCCGACCAGACTGAACACCGTCAGCCAAGGTTTCCCACGCAGCTCTCGCAACAGCCCGCACACCTCTGACTGAACCACGAGGTCTCCCTCTAGTCAATATACTCACATCCTAAACATTATTTGCTCACAACTCAGTGCTTCCCCCGTCCGCGGTTGCAACCAACGAATCATGCCGGCTCGCTATCAGGCTAACCACCTTAAGCTACGGCATCCAGGAAGTCACTCACACTCCCCCCGCTCTCAGGTCGCAACCTTCGAGTCATACCGACTCACTGCCAGGCCATAGCCTACAGCTACGGTATCCAGGGAGTCTCACACGTCCACTCCCTCCGCTCTCGGGTCGCAACCCTCGAGACATACTGGCTCACTGCCGAGCTACGCCTCACAGCTACGGTATCCAGGGAGTCTCAAAATCCCGCTCTTGGGTCGTCACCCTAAAGCGCGCTCTCGGATCGTCATCCGAAGCAAACATACAACTCCCACTCTCTGACCACAAAGTCCATCGAGCTATCGGTATCACATGAGTTGGGCTCACACAATCTTGAGCAAACAAGTCTGATGTCATTGAGTATCTCCCGACTAGATCTACCTCAACTCTTTCCATTAATAGGCAAGCTTTAACTATTCATAAAACTTCTCATTTTAGAAACTTTCCTTTTAGCACCCTCTCTAGCCATCTGCACTACCCAGAACAGAAGGCTAAGCACACAATTCAAAACCGCACATAAAGTACACATCTTACCGTGGAATCTCATTGAAAGCTCGAAGAGGATGATACTAGGACTCCATACCACAAAAAAATTGACTAACTATGCATATTCAATTTCTTCACACAACATCATGCATCAATCAACAGGAAAAATAATTCCACCAATTAAATTCTTAAACCGCTCTAATCCATTCACTTAACCATCCTAGAACCGTAAGTGCTCTGATACCAAAATGAAAAAACCCGGCCTTTTTTTATAATTAAATACAATATATAATTAAGCATCTCATACCACTTAATTAAACCAATAACAACCAACATCCAATAACATGCACAGCGGAAACATATCAATAATACAAAACCAATACAATAACATTTCTAACCATTCTATCCAACAACCTAACATAACACTAACTAAGGTTCCAACAACATATCCAATAAATCTAATAACACCCAAATGAGACCCTAGATCATCCTCCTCCTCATCGCCATGATTCCACGTCATATACCTGCAAACCACAAACAACAATTGAGATGCGTAAGTATTATCACAAATACTTAGTGAGGCAATCTGAAACAAGATTTTGTATGTGTGGGTGAATGATGATGATGATTGTAATAGTGAGATATGAATGAATGGATGGTAAGTTGTTTCAATTCCCCTTATGCAGTTGCAGTATAAGAGGTGTCAATCCTATCTGAGTGTTTGTGAACAATTAAGACATGCATATGAGACTAAGTCAAGCCAAATTGTAAAGGATGTTTGTCACTAACAATCCTATGATGGAAATGCAAAGTGCAGAAAGTAAAACAACAAGAACTAGATGCTAAATGTAAATGGAACAGAATGATTATGAATAAAATGAAGCTAGAACAGAAATAGAAACTACAATAATGAACTAATGCAAGACAATAATGAACAGGACAATAAGTAAATGCAACAGAAATGCAAATAGAATGAGACTAGAGATAAGACAGGACAACTACAAATCATAAACCAAAGTTCTGGGGAAGAACTCGAGCAAGCACTCGATCGAGTGTAGATCGAGTGCAGGGTCGAGCTGGACTAAACGCAAAAACAGAGCAACACAATAAAAACAGAGCAATGCAGAAACGAATCAAACAACAAGCAAGCAACAGGATTAAGACTTAAAAATCAATAAACAAAGAAGGTCCTGAGGAGGGATTCATGGGCTGAACTAATCATTGTGGTTATCTAACTTGGTCAACAAATCTCAAGCAAACTATGAGCTAATCTCTAGACATATAAATCTAAGACAAGTTTCATCCACTCTCATGGCAAGAAACAATCAAACCTATGCATCTCTAGACTTGTTCTCACATAGTAAACAGTCTACACAAGCAGGCATTAAGCAATACATCTCAAAGCAAACAAGACCTCTAATCTCTTAGCAAACCTAATGGTAAGCTCTAGATCTAGCCTTATCTATGCTTCTTAAACATTGGTGTGATGCTAAGATGCTTGAAATCAAACCCTACCTTCTCAGATATAGGATCAGCATTAAGAACATCTAGCCTAGAAGAGATCTACAACAATCAAGACCAAATCAAACAAACCACAAGATCAATCCAGCCTAACCCATCCACAAGATCCTAAAGAACTACTCACAAGAACATATGATGAACAAAGTCAAAAACCCAGAAAAATACGAAACTTGCATCATTAGAAAGATGAAACAAAGATCTATAATATTGGAGAAAGAATCAAACTCGAATTCTCAATATTAAGAAAGTTATGGAACCAAAAATATTGAAGAATTTAGTCTTTTCTCCTTAAAAACAAGTACAAGATCTAAGAAAAATAAGAGTGCAAAAGGAATAATTCCCAAAAGGGTAAAAACTAGGTTTAGAGAATATCTAAAAAGCTGGACTCTTTTGGTGGCTGTAGGTACAAGACTTTATATAGGAGAGGGAGTGGAAGCCCTAAAAATACTAAAAGACAAAACAGTCAACGGCTCGGTCAACTCGACCTGTGCTCGGTCGAGTGGCAGGTCGAGCTGGCTTCTCTCGTGATGCAAGTTGAATGAGCTGTACTTAAAGACTTTCGACAAGCATATCACAACCTTTACTGATTTGAGCCTAGGATATCCACACGCATTCAAATCAACCATTTCCTTTAACATTCATTAATCAAGAACATGAATCAATTCTATGCAATGCTTAAAACTCATTTGGCTTGGAGATAAAGGTTTTAAGACAATGATGGTCTCTTTTTAGAGTGGGGCTTGTCAATATCAAGGTTCTCTCATAAAATGGATTGAGCTTTAGAAGAATGCTAAAGGTAAGAACACTTAGACACATACAAGAACAAAATCTTGTCTACCCAAAGGTACCCAAAGTGTTTATCCTATCAATCTAAACCCAAATGATCCTAGTGCTACCCTTTAAGTTCTTCTTTTCTCTTTCACCCTTTTCTCTTTTGGTTTTCAAGTCTTAGGAGAGGTTTCTTATTTGATCTTTCTAGTAGGATGGGGGATTCTTACTTATTTGCTATGGTTCTCTTTTCTTCTTATTCTTAATACATACAAGCTTTTTGCTATACTTTTCTTTTCTTTCTTTTCTTTTCTTTAACTAGAACCATCTTCAACAATTTTTTACTTCCCATCCTTTCACTAGACTTTGCTTAAACACATCCTCCTCTTAAAGACTCTACCCTTTTTTTCTTTCTCTTTTTCCTCTTTTCCTTTCAAAACAGCCAAGTCCCAAACCCAACAAGTGAACCACCTAGTCCTATCTAGTTTGAAAAATGCAAACTAGAACTACACAAAGTTTTACTCTTGTCAATTCAAACCTAACACTTTCTAGCAAGCTCAATCCCAAAAATAGGCCTCACACACACAAGAATAAACATGGCTTGAAAGAAGGGTTGGTTAAGGGGTAGGGGAACTGATTTTAAAGGTTTAATCAGCTACTTGGATCAACAAGAGTGGTAAAAAGGAGAAAGATGATCCAAATATGTATATGGTATCCATGAGTTTAAAGCAATGCACACATTGATAATTAAAATTCAATATTAGGTTCTTATAAATAGGAAATGGTATCAAGTCACAACATGCTTCAATATAGATCAAATGCAATGCAGGAACTCAAGGCTTGGTTCAATCTTATGCTTCTAACTACTCAACTAGCATCAAAGTACTATTAACTTGGGCATTGATCCTAGTTTAGTGAATAAGCAAGCTAACAAGAAAAACTCATCATAGATCCCTAATGCAAATATTACACAATCCTATATGAAACATGCTAAACAAGATCCTAATATGCAATACAAACTACATGAACACTCCTTTTTTTTATAAAGATTTTTGCAAAAAAATTTCAAATTTTTAGGGTTTTTCTATGCCTTAGATGCTATGCAAATACTAATATGAGGATGCTAAAAATTTGAAATAAGAACACAAAACACAATGTCAAATGCTATCTCAAACCCTCCCCCAAACTTAAATCACACAGTCCTCAGTGTGAAAGAAATTTGTAAGAGGATTCAAGATCAAAAACAAAACATAATATGAGATGCAATGGTATTTACAAGTGAAGGTGATAGTGGTACCTCAAGGGTTGTGGAAAAAGTTGTCCACATCCTCTTGTATGCTGTCAAAAGAGTAGTTGGGGTCTTGTTGGTGACTTGGAGATGGAGATTGGGGCAGCTCAATGACGGCGATCGACCGGCACTTGGTCGAGTGCGTGCTCGAGTGTGGGGGGGTCGAGCTGGACCGCGTGTGTCAAAATGTTGACCTTACTGCTGGCAAAACTGCTGGTAAACAGCTGGATCCATGAAGTACTGAGGTGGGATGGGAGGGTAACCTGGATAGCCTGGATAAGCAGCTGGAGGTGGGAAGCCATAGGGTGATCTGGGCTGGTACTCGGTCGAGTACGTCGAGGGTGCTCGGTCGAGTGGGCACTCGAGTGACCCGGTCGAGTGCCTCGAAGACTGTTGTTCGCGGGTACTTGAGCTCCTCTTCCTCTGATTTGGCTCATACATTGAAGCCCTAGCTGGTTCCAAAGGGTTTACAACTCTTGAAAGTGCTCTAGTTGAGCTACTTCTCCTCAAAGGGCTTGGAGATGAGTTTCCACTCTTCAGCTCAGCAATCTCCTTCTTTAAGCCTTTGATAGACTTAGCCATGTTGGTCACCTTCTTCTTCAGCTTATCAAACCTCTTCCCATGCCACTTGCTCCACTTTTGCAAAAGAGTCAACCTCTTGGCAGTCTCCCTCACTCCTCTACTATCCTTTGGGTTGGGCTCATAATCCTCAAAATAAAACTGCTCCTCCCCATCAGCCACTTGTGCATTCCCAGCTTCCTCAACTCTAGCTTGAACTACTCCATAAAACAAGTGCTCCTCAGCTGGCCAAAAGTCAATGTTGGCTCCTTCTTGAATGGTGGTGAACTCTTGGTTAGGCAAGATCAATTGTTTCTTCCTAAGTGTTGGAAGCTCAAAATTGAAAATGTGATTTCCTTTATGCATCTCTTTGGCCAGGATGAGAGTAGAGGTGAGGTAGCTTGAGTCAATCCATCTTGGTGAGACCCTTTCTCCTCTAAGTGGGACCTTCGCTGCTTGTAGAATTGGAGTAATGATGCCTCCAATGGTTAGTGCTCCTCTTGAGCCTTTGTTCTCCAACTTGCCTACCCAACTTCTCAAATATATCATATGGTCTATGAGCACCATTGCAAGGTCAGTCTCCACAGTGCTCCCAAGGATAATGGTCCCATCTCTTGCCTTGAGGATGATCCCATTGAGAGCCATATCAATCATATTAAGCTCTCCCTCATTGATATTCCCAGTTTCCTTCCTTGCAAAGAAGGTGTTGGCAAGAGCTTTGTGGAAGTACCTTAGGACTGGACTCCTTATCCTTGAGCTCTTGGAATTGGAGGATGAGAGTTTGTTGTCTCCAATGGTTTCCCAAACAGAATAAAGCTCCTCTCTTGTATCATCAAGCTTCTATTACTCCCAACTTCAAAACCAAACACATTGGCTATCTTCCTCATTGAAAGCTCATGCTTCTTCCCCTTGATTGTGAAGGAAATGTGACCAGCTCCAGCCTCAGCATCCTTCCTTGCATATGTATGCAACTTGACAGTGGCTAGAAACTCACAACTTTCTTCTTTGTAGCCCTCCATGCAAAGCCCCATGAACTTGGTTAAGTTACTCTTTTCAAAAAGAAACTCCACATCTTCATCAATGACAAGCTTCTCCATGGTTTCCTTGTGAGGATATCTAGTCCCCAAGAACTCCATTCTCATGAAGGCTTCATACAGCTGCCTCTTTGTCAACCCACAAGAGTCTGTTTCTCCATCATCCTCTAGCTCTTCTTCTTCACTTTCTTCCTCACTCTCATTGTCACTCTCCTCTTGCTCAACCTCAACTGCTGGCCTCTTCCCTTTGGCCTTGTGTCTCCTCATGAACTCATTGAGAGTTGGCTCCCTTTCTTCCTCACTTTCAGTCCTCTCAGGATCTTCCTCAACTGACTCTCTCCTTGGACACGGCATCTGGCTCGACCGACTGCTCGAACCACCACTCGGTCGAGTGCATGATCGAGTGGGGCGTCGAGTTGTCTTTCCAGCTTCTCCTCTTGAATCAAGGCCAGCATCACGACGTTCCATGGAGCTTGCAGCGGTTTGTTGAGACTTCCATTCAAATTTGAATTGGGAATCTTTGACCTGCTTTTTGCTGCCACTGGACCCCACACTCGACCATCACGTGGTCGAGCTCCCTTGACCAAAGTTTGAAAATTCAAATTTTTCTTCTTGTTCTTCCCTCCACTCGATCGTTCTAGCAATTTGAAGATCAAATGGGCCTTAGTTCCTTTCCAACTCGATCGAGTACCTCTCGTGGGCTGGTCGAGTGGGCTTGCGTTTCTCCTTCTCCAAGTCCAAATCTCTCCTTACCCATCTACACTTATATTAAAAGGCCTGTCCAACACAAATATAAAAGAAAACACATCAAAACTACAAGGAAATTAAACCATATTTACAAAGGATATCTTAGGGACTTCCTCCCTAGTGAGCTTGTTTAGAGTCACTAAGCTTGACTTTAGTTTCCTTCTTAGACTTGGTCTAGGTACCAAGGAGGTGATGAAATCCTCCCTGGAACCTCTTGGTCACTGTGAAGTTGATCCTTGATCACCTCACCCTTAGCACACAAACCATATTTCTTCTTAATTTTGAGCCTTGGTCTTGCTTTCTTCAAAGACCTATTGTTCAGCTTAACTTGGAGATCCTCAACCATACTAGTCAGCTCTTGAACTGACCTCTTAAGCTTCTCCACAGAATCATCTTGAAGTGAGAGCTCAGCCTTTGGAGTTGCTTTATTACTTAAGACCTCTTGACCACCTTTGTCCTTGATAGTAAAAGGCTGATCATCTATGGTAGGAAGGTTGGTTGGGTTATAGATGTTGAACTTCATAACTATACCCTCTGCAATATTCAAGGTCACAAGACCTTCCTTGACATCAATGACTGCTCCAACAGTGGCTAAGAATGGCCTCCCAAGGATGATTGGATCTTCAGGTTCCTTGTCCATCTCCAATACCACAAAATCTGTATGAACCCTTGCCTTCCCTATCTTGAGTGGGACATTCTCCAACCTTCCAACTACTTCTCTGTTTGACCCATCAGCTAGGCATACATGGAGGTTGGTGGATTTGAAATCAGTTCTCCCAAGCTTTTGAGCTATGGAGTATGGCATCACACTAGTTGAAGCTCCCAAATCACAAAGGCATTGGTTGTAGTGGAGGTAACTGATTGTGCAAGGCAGATAGAATGGTCCTGGATCCTTGAGCTTAATTGGGATGATCACTCCTCCAAGGTTCTCAAGATCCTTCTCATCTTGAGCTTGAGCCTTCTTCTTTGACATATCAAGCAAAAAATCTCTATAGAGAGGATAAGGTTCATACTGTTCCAAGGCAGGTCATCTCTCCTCTTCTTGATAAGCAATGATGATCTCTTGTATAGCCATCACTTCCTCTTGTTTCTCAACCACAGCTTCTTCCTTCAAAGCTTTCTCATCCTTTTGTTGCTTAGCCAACATCTCCTTTTTCTCAATTATTTCCCTTAATTCCTTGATCCTTTGTGCTTTGAAACGTCCTGGGAATGGTAGAGGTGGTTTGTAAGCAGGAGGAATGTACTTAGCAGGTTTAACTGCTCCTGATCCTTCAGCTCGATCGACCACTCGATCAGGCACTCGGTCGAGTGCTAGCTCGAGTACCTGGTCGAGTGCAATGTTAGATTCAGATTTCTCTGCACAAACTTCACTCAAAGCTTCAATAACTGACCAATCCTCCCCATCTTGAACATCACTGTCCTCAGTGACTTCCCCATCAGAGATATGGATGGCTTTTGCAGTGAACTCCCTTGGATTTTGAACAGCTTTTCCAGGGAGTTGGTTGGGTTTAGGAGCAGAAGTAGAGGCAATGTTGCTCTCCATATACTTCACTCTTGAGTTGAGACCTTCAAACTTCATGTTAAGGTCATTATACTGGGATGTGAGCCTTTGATTCAATTCAGCAAACTGTTTGGCTTCCTCAATCTTTCCTTGTGTTTGCCCAATCAACAACTGTTGCATCATAGCTCTTAAGTCTTGTTCTTGGCCTTGGTTAGTCTGAAACCCTGTTGGGGGACACAACTGAGGCTGGAACACTTGATGTTGTTGTTTGGGGACATAGTTTTGTTGCTGTTGAGGCTGTTGAGGTGGATACACTTGGTCTTGTGGATTAGCTACATTGGTGCTCCTATAGGAGAGGTTGTTGTTCTTGAACCCTCCTTGGTTGTAGCCTTTGAATCCACCCTGGTTTTGCATGTATTAGAGCTCAGCAAATTCAGTCCCCCCCTCTTGAATTGGAACCTCTTCTTCACCAATGAAGTGAATAGACTTTTGTTGGCTAAGAAGGATCTTTTCAAGCTTCTCATTGACCATCTTCAAGTCCTTCTTGTACTTGTCCTCTTGATCAGTTGGTGATGACCTTATGGTTCTCTCATAGTCCTCATTATAGTTGCTATCTGACTGAGCAAGATTCTCAACTAATTCCCAGCCTTCTTCCACATTCTTGTTAAGGAAGTTGCCATTAGAGGCTGTGTCAAAAAGCATCCTGATCTTGGGAAGCACTCCTCTATACAACGTGCTAAGTAGGGACTCATTGCTGAAGCCATGGTGAGGACACTGAGTCTGAAATCCTTTGAACATCTCCCAAGCTTCACAAAAGCTTTCATTGTTTCTTTCAGCAAACCCTGAAATTTCATTCCTCAATCTAGCAGTCCTTGCATTTGAGAAGAATTTTGCCAAGAAAGCCTTCTTGCAAGCATCCCATGTGGTTATTGCTCCAGTAGGAAGAGTCTTCTCCCAAAGGTGTGCCTTGTCTCCAAGTGAGAATGGGAAGAGCTTCAACTTGAATCCATCTTCACTCACTCCATTAATCTTGGTAAGACCATAGATTCTGTCAAACTCATCAAGGTGATCTAGTGGATCCTCCATTGGCAACCCATGGAACTTGTTGGCTTGAATCATGGAGATCAATCCACTCTTGATCTCAAAATTATTATTAGGAACTGTAGGAGGCACAATACCAGCTCTTTGGTTGTGTGTGTTGGGTGCATCTCCAGCACCAATGTGCCTAGGTCTCTGCTCATGGTTAGCTTGTTGCTCCATGATGACTTGATCCTCTTGCTGAACTTGAACTACTCTTCTTCTCTGATTTCCCAAACCTTTTTGCAGCCTATGGATGTTGTTAAGAGGCTTTTGAAGATTGTCTTTCCCCTTAGACCTTGTGTGCATCAACAGACACGAGTACAGACTCGAACAGGTACACAGTTGAGCTCAGGCTCGAGTAGGCGGTTAAGGAGACTGGGAAGTACTGTCCAAATAGAGACGGCTTCTAACTCGATCAGGTGCTCGATCACTGCTCGGTCGAGTGGTGGTCGAGTGGTTGGTCGAGTGGGTACCTAAAACTCAAGACAACCCAGCAACAGAAGATTCAAATCCAGCAACTTCACAAGTGTATAAACGAACTTAATCTTAGACTAATATGGATCCTAAATGTCACAAAAACACACTCAAATGGGCAACGGCGCCAAATTGAAACAAGATTTTGTATGTGTGGGTGAATGATGATGATGATTGTAATGGTGAGATATGAATGAATGGATGGTAAGGTGTTTCAATTCCCCTTATGCAGTTGCAGTATAAGAGGTGTCAATCCTATATGAGTGTTTGTGAACAATTAAGACATGCATATGAGACTAAGTCAAGCCAAATTGTAAAGGATGTTTGTCACTAACAATCCTATGATGGAAATGCAAAGTGCAGAAAGTAAAACTACAAGAACTAGATGCTAAATGTAAATGGAACAGAATGATTATGACTAAAATGAAGCTAGAACAGAAATAGAAACTACAATAATGAACTAATGCAAGACAATAATGAACAGGATAATAAGTAAATGCAACAGAAATGCAAATAGAATGAGACTAGAGATAAGACAGGACAACTACAAATCATAAACCAAAGTTCTGGGGAAGAACTCGAGCAAGCACTCGATCGAGTGTAGATCGAGTGCATGGTCGAGCTGGACTAAACGCAAAAACAGAGCAACACAATAAAAACAGAGCAATGCAGAAACGAATCAAACAACAAGCAAGCAACAGGATTAAGACTTAAAAATCAATAAACAAATAAGGTCCTGAGGAGGGATTCATGGGCTGAACTAATCATTGTGGTTATCTAACTTGGTCAACAAATCTCAAGCAAACTATGAGCTAATCTCTAGACATATAAATCTAAGACAAGTTTCATCCACTCTCATGGCAATAAACAATCAAACCTATGCATCTCTAGACTTGTTCTCACATAGTAAAGAGTCTACACAAGCAGGCATTAAGCAATACATCTCAAACCAAACAAGACCTTTAATCTCTTAGCAAGCCTAATGGTAAGCTCTAGATCTAGCCTTATCTATGCTTCTTAAACATTGGTGTGATGCTAAGATGCTTGAAATCAAACCCTACCTTCTCAGATATAGGATCAGCATTAAGAACATCTAGCCTAGAAGAGATCTACAACAATCAAGCTTGACCAAATCAAACAAAACACAAGATCAATCCAGCCTAACCCATCCTCAAGATCCTAGAGAACTACTCACAAGAACACATGATGAACAAAGTCAAAAACCCAGAAAAATACGAAACTTGCATCATTAGAAAGATGAAACAAAGATCTATAATATTGGAGAAAGAATCAAACTCGAATTCTCAATATTAAGAAAGTTATGGAACCAACAATATTGAAGAATTTAGTCTTTTCTCCTTAAAAACAAGTACAAGATCTAAGAAAAATAAAAGTGCAAAATGAATAATTCCCAAAAGGGTAAAAACTAGGTTTAGAGAATATCTAAAAAGCTGGACTGTTTTGGTGGCTGCAGGTACAAGGCTTTATATAGGAGAGGGAGTGGAAGCCCTAAAAATACTAAAAGGCAAAACAGTCAACGGCTCGGTCAACTCGACCTGTGCTCGGTCGAGTGGCAGGTCGAGCTGGCTTCTCTCGTGCATCCTCCACTCGGTCGAGTCCTCCTCAGCACACGGTCGAGTGTCTGGTCGAGTGTGCGGTCGAGTTGGACTCTGGACCTTGGTTCTTCAGCCTTAACTCTCTTGCTTTTCCTTCATGATTGCTTCACTTCTCCTCAGCATTGCTTCCATGCTCCTTAAGCTCCAAAATCACCTGATTATGCATGAAAAGATGCAAATGCAATGCAACTAAACTCTAATGCATGATTAGTCCTAAAGCTATGCAATAATGGTGAAAATGGCTAGCAAAAGATGCAAAAGAGGTGAATAAACTAAGGGAAAACATGGTAAAATATATGAACATCACAATCCTCCCATCTACTAGGCTATACACACAAGCAACTGAGATTCCAATGCTTAACAAACCACAAACAAAACACAACAAACCAGGAAAACACGAAACAGACAAGTTGGTGTCGACCGACACTAGAGTGGTGTCGATCGACACTGGCTCAAACATGGTGTCGACCGACACCAAACTGGTGTCGATCGACACCCCCTCCGCAGACGCGTTCTGCTCAAAGCCGATCGTCGAATCTCCTTTCCAATCCATCTCCAATCCATCCAGAACTCACCCAAAAGTCACAGGAACCATTGGAGACCCTAAAGCAATCACAACCAACAAGAAAAACAGCAAAACAACACCAAACAAGCAAAACATAAGAGATATCAGGTTTAGATCAGCCATGGTCATGCACTCACCTCTTCTGCAGGAATATTTGATTGAGAAACGGCGGAAACAACACCACAAGAAGCTTCTCCTTCGTTCCCAGCAACCACACTTCCTTCCACAACAACAGATCTCCCCAAAACCTCCAAAAACAAGCCAAAATCTCTCAAGAACACTCACAAAACTTTCTCTCCTTTTACTCTCTTTTCTCACTCAACGACGACCAAACACACCATCAAACTCTTAATTTGTCGCTTCTCCACTTAAATACTCGGTTTAGATAACTAAACCAAACCAACCAAACCAAAATCGAGAATTAAAACAAACCCAACGAACCCATAAATAGTGGTGTCGGTCGACACCAAACCCAAAATACCAAAAACTAGCTGTTCGATTAAATTAATTAATGATCATGTTTTTATTTTTATTTGACCAATGTTGCTAAGCAACACCTTTATCTAACCATGGATTTTGTACAGCTCTGAAACCAGTTTATAATAATTCGATTATATGTCTGTATTTGTATATAGAATCCTAGAGAACAAAAGATACCTCAAACGTTGACCAATGTTGCTAAACAGAATTTTATTTGGATTTGGTTTACAACATGTTCTTTTCTTAACTTAAACAATGGAAAGCTTCCATACCCATCAGACAATGTATCTTAACCTTACACAACGAAGATAACTATAATAAATTATCAACTGTAGCTAAATAATATTATAGTAATTATCTATGACTTATATATATTATATATTATATATATTAAATTTGGTCAAACAATATATTTTTTATTTCATACAAAATCCATAAAAACGTCTTACAAAGATTAAAACATGTACTTTAGAGCCTAAAAAGAGTAAAAAGAAGGGTTAATAAGTTGCAGCTATCACAAGGAAGGAACTGGTTACATTTATAGGGTTTACACAGACGCATCAAGAAGGAAAAAGGAGGCACCCAACCATCCCACCCGATAATTTCCACATAGCACCTGGTCGAGTTCATGACGAGACATTCAAATACCACCTCTTAACCCTATTCAAATACCATGACGGATTTTTATGTGACAACCCGTCCCGTTGACCCCACTAGCCTCACTGCTAGTTGTCCCCATAGGCTGGCCCTGCAGGGCATCGATCCTAACCCATCACTGTGGATTAACTCACATAATCCACCAGTAGGTTATTGGTGCATCAGGCGTTCCTCGAACCCTGGTCCCTCACCCTTTAACAACCTTCCCACAGACAAGTTGCCACCAATTGATCTGCAGGTCAATTGGTGACAGCTTGTCCTGTGGGAAGGTTGTTAAAGGGTGGGGACCAGGGTTCGAGGAACGCCTGACGCACCAATAACCTACTGTGGATTTGGATGAATAGTTCCACTTGCCCAGTGAGGGGTTAGGATCGATACCCTGCAGGGCCAGCTTGGGGTCCGTTTGGGCGGCTAGCAGTGAGGCTAGTGGGGTCCACGGGACAGGTTGTCGATTTTTATGTGACAACCCGTCCCGTTGACCCCACTAGCCCACTGCTAGCTTGCCCCCATAGGCCCGAAGCTTCATCTTCTCTCTATAAATCTTCCAAAGCATGAGAAGGGTGAAAAAGTCAAGCGTAGTGACTTTAAACAAGCTCACTTGGGAGGAAGTCCCAAAGGTATCCTTCTAAATATGGCTTAAGTTTTTTATTGTTTTGATTTCTTTTCTTTAGTGTCTTTGAATTCTAGGAATAAAAGACATTAAGTGTTAAGGGGATATTTGAATGAGCTAGAGCCTATCCGATGCCAAACCCGATGGGGTACTCGATGCCCTACCCGATGCATGACTCGGATGCTGGTCCGAGCAACAAGTCCGCACACATCAACAAGCTCACTGATGAGCCAAATCCAGCAACCACTGGAGCTGAGAACAAGCCTGAGTGTACATTGGGAAGCATGAAAGCTGTTGTGACGTCTTTCTTCACCAACCAATGAGGTACCACATTCATCCAACCTTTGTAAATAACATTGCATTAAAGTTTGTTCCATTTTGTGATTCTTGGATTCTTTTCCAGACTTTTATTTACACAGGGACTGTGTAATTTAAATTTGGGGGAGGGTCCTAGAATGTATTTAACATTGTGTTTTATTTTCTTATTTTCTTATTTCAAATTTTTCATACTAGTTTTATTCATTTGAGTCTGCATCTATTTGCATTAAAAAAAAACCCTAAAAATTTGAAAATTTTTTTTTTAAAAAAAAGAGTGTTCATTTAGTTGCATTTACATATTAGGATTGAGTCTAGATTGTTGCTTTTAGGATTGTTGCATATGCATTTTAGGGGACAATGAGTAAAACCACCTTGTTTAAAGTCCAACCTTAGGATTGAAGTTATAGCCTTTAATCACAATATTCATTGTTGCTAGATCAATCTCTGAAAAAAAAAATCTTTGTTTAAAACCTTGTGTCTTTTGAAAGCTTTTTCCACTTGTGTGAAACTTGCTTGAACATTGTATCATCTCTATATTATTGGACTTAACCTGAACTTAAATTATATTGCTTATGGAATTTGAATGTTTGCTCATGGTAACTCTAAACTCGGGTTAACACTCTATTTTTGCCAATCTTTTCGCTTAACCCAAAATTCTTTTTCCCTACCCTTAAACCTAATCCTTTTCTTTCAAGCCTTGTTGTGATTTGTTGAGTGAGACTTTTTCATGTTTTAATGTTGCTATAGGTTGTGAAACCTTGAGAGTATTGAGAACGACAAATAATTGGCTCTTGTTTTAGCTAAGTTTTGAATCATTTGGACTAGCTAATAGAATCGGTTTTGAAAGATAGGTGGTTAGCATTTTTATTTGGGGTTGGGTTGAGGAATAAAATAAAAACTAAAGAAGAAAGTCCCTAAGGTTCAGTTTAATTAGCTCTAAGTCTCTAAGTAAAAAAAAAAAGAGAGAGAAGAGTCTTGCTATAGCCTCCTAGAAAAGAAAAAAAAAAAGGAGAAAACACAAAAAAATAGGAGTATAGCAAAAAAAGGAAAAAAAATTGTTGTAAGAGAGGGCTAGCTGTTCAAAGTTAAAACCTTAGGGATTGTAAAAAAAAAAGGAGTTAAAATCAAGGTTGTAGGCAGTTTTATTCTAAGGTGTTGGATATAAAGAAAGTGAATGAGAAAATGGTAGATTATTAAGAGCTAAGCTTTGTATGCCCAAATTGTTCTCAGTCTTAGATAGTTTTCACAACTGTCTAGCATTCCTTCTTTTTGAGAATAAGGCACCTAAAGATATTGTTTGGAACCTACCTACCCAAAAAAAGACCCTTACCCTTGAAACCGATTGAGTTTGATTCACTTTCCATTTGCAAGAATTCGCCAAACAGTTTAATGAATGTGAAAGAGATGTTCTTTGGAATCACAAGTCTTTACTGTTAGTTGGAGGATGAACTAGATCTATGCATGGTGATAAGCATAGAAAAATATTTGTAAGTATGTTGATTGATCTTAGCACCATTAAACTATCTTTAATGACTATAGCTTGAATCTTTCGCTTGGTACTATGAGGTTATGAGTCCCCATTTTCAAACCTCATCCTCTTACTTCCTTGCTAGATGACTAGCAAGAGATAAGTTTGGGGGTGTGATAACTCTCTAATTTACATGTTTTAGGCACCTTTTTGTCCATATTTTGCATTATATATACCCTAGCCTTAGTATTTTTAGGTCCTTAACCGTAGGAATTTGCATTTAGGCTACTTAATGTGATGCATTGTTGCATTTGTGCATTTTAGATGAAAACGGGTACTTTAGAGCCTAAAAAGAGCAAAAAGAAAGGTTAACAAGTTGCAGCTATCACATGGACGGAACTGGTTACATTTATAGGGCTTACACAGAAGCATCAAGAAGGAAAAAGGAGGCACCCGACCATACCACCCGAGAATTGCCACATAGCACCTGGTCGAGTTCATGACGAGACCTTCAAATATCGACTCGAATGCAGATTTTACGGTGGGATTCAGCTTCTGAGTTCTTCATCAAAGTTATAGGAAATCGAGTTCTCTTTCTAAAGGTGGTAATTTGAAGCCAATCGGATGTGCGGTTCAAGAGGTATTCCTGTTTTAGTGAGCGTATATACATTCAGATCGAAGAATGGAACCACCCGATCACCTATCCGATCATGCACTCGAAGTGGAGCTCGAGTTCCACCTCGTGCAGCATGGTCGTATACCTGCTGACGTAGCTAGGTCAATCTGTTTCCTTAGAGCATTTTTATTGGTAGATTTGTATTTGGGGCTCTTATATTTTTGTAAGAATAAATGGTGTACTTTTTAAAACTAAGAACTTTTTGTAGGTGAAATAAAATTATCCCCTCCAATGGTAAATCTCTTGATGAAGTTCTTATTTTTGAAAAATATTATAGAAATTTAAAGAAATTTATAAAAGTGGAGAAACAAATCTCACCCCAACACTCCATAATTAATTGAACTATAGCATCCCAAGATCCTTTACATACTTGGTCGATAATGCAATGACATCATACAAAACCAAAAGATCCTCACAGACTATCTCAAAAACCATCAAAGCCCTCTTTAGCTTTTTCTTCTGGTGATTTAACCACCATGTTGCTGTTAGAGAACACATGAGCGCAATCGAACCACCATTCATAAAGCTTGAAACTCATCCAGTATTGCCTCGGTGTTCATCTGATGGAAGGTCTGGAAACTCATTAGAGTAGAATCAATTCACAAGCTTCGTCAGCCTCAGCCAGCTCACAGGAACGTTCAGTCCTCTGTCCAAATGGCTGCAAACTTTTAAGATCCAACTATCAGATGTTGAGTCTTTTATTCTTCCATAAACATGAATAGCTTCTAAATACATATATCTTTGCCCACATTACAACAACACATACGGTAAAAATACCAATTAACTCCTCAGGTTTCATCTACAAGAACTAGAGGTGGACAAACAAACACTAGTTATTCTCTCACATCACATCATTGTTCAAAATAAAACCCGCCCAATCTCAAAACTAAGGAGCTTTATCACCGAGAATATTGCAGGACATGATATGCTGGTTGTTGTCTAATCTAAAAAATGTGTCTAAATATGGAGTACCACTGTGACAACCCGTCCTGCGGACCCCAGTAGTCCACCGCTAGCTGCCCCAACGGACCATCCGTGGGCCCCACTAGTCCACCGCTAGCCGGCCCAACGGACTCCAAGCTGGCCCTGCAGGGCCAGCTTCGGGCCTATGGGGGCAAGCTAGCGGTGGGCTAGTGGGGTCAACGGGACGGGTTGTCACATAAAAATCGATTTTTATATGACAACCCGTCCCGCAGACCCCACTAGCCTCACCGCTAGCCGCCCCAACGGACCCCAAGCTGGCCCTGCAGGGCATCGATCCTAACCCCTCACTGGGCAAATGGAACTATTCATCCAAATCCACAGTAGGTTATTGGTGCACCAGGCGTTCCTCGAACCCTGGTCCCCACCCTTTAACAACCTTCCCACAGGACAAGTTGCCACCAATTGACCTGCAGATTAATTGGTGGCAACTTGTCCTGTGGGAAGGTTGTTAAAGGGTGGGGACCATGGTTCGAGGAACGCCTAGTGCACCAATAACCTACTGTGGATTTGGATGAATAGTTCCATTTGCCCAGTGAGGGGTTAGGATCGATGCCCTGCAGGGCCAGCTTGGGGTCCGTTGGGGCGGCTAGCGGTGAGGCTAGTGGGGTCCGCGGGACGGGTTGTCATAACCACGCAATGTAAAACGAATAGAGTGACCTCAAAGGACGAGAGCAAGAAAAGAAACCACAAAAGGTTTTGCGCTTTAGTAAGTCATCATCATCATCATGTCCATTGATGCCTTTCTCTGCTAGTCTAGAGCAAATTTGACAATACTTGAGGCTGATGCAAAAAAAAAAAAAAAAAAAAAATATCAAGCATACCAAAAGTTAGCTAGTAAAAGAACCAAGGAACTGTGGTTGCACTAAAGATCACAATTTTAGATAGAATCCTCCATCTGTAAAACTAAGAAACCAAAACCTAGTAATCAAGCACACATGAGTTAGAATCAATGGCAATACTATTGCGTTCAACTTAAGAGTGTCGAGTATGGCGAATCTGATTTAGAGTTTTGGTTTGGGTGATTTGGACGTACAAAATCCAGTTCAGTCAACAAACTTAAGTCTCTTCAACCAATCAATCACTTTCAAAACTTTAAAACCAAGACAAATCAATTGGAAAAATCCTAAATTTAGCCAAAAACTAAAAAACCTGAACCAGAAAAAGGGCAATTAGGCAAACCCAGAACAATTGTCACCAATATAAAAATCTAACTTTATAAACAACCCAAAACCCTGAAACAGAAGCAGAACAACCTTAGGGCTAAAGAATCACCAGTTCATCACAACCCATGTCACAAAATTCAAACTTTCAAAGGGCAAAACGTCACAAAATATCCAAACTTGAGCAATGCCCAATCCTAAAACCAATCAGCTTCATGGAACAATCAATCTACAGTAAAGGCTAAATCACCACCATTTATCTCCAAAATTCCAGAACAGGGTAAAAATTTAGTTCCTACAAAGATAATATATATATATATATAGAGAGAGGGAGACCTGGTGATAGTGAGCTCAAGGCCATTATTGTCTACAATGGCCACGTTTCCATGGCCGGGACGGAGACGACGGTTACTCGGACCAGCAGAACTGTACGGAACTCGGTGCATTCTAGTAGAAAGAGGAGGACTCTGGTGGTCGTTGTCGTCAATCATCTCTACTTCCAACAGATCATTGACAAAAATCCTTTTCAACTTCGTAATCTCCGTCGCAAGAGAAAAAAAAAAGTGAATGCAATTTTTTTCCTTTAATATTAAAAATTACACCCAATCATTTTTGAGCACGTCCATGCTTCTTAGAGTTTCTTAAACCCCTAGTTAAGAAGTTATTCTTAGTAATATCGCCATTTTTGATTTGTTTTCAATCATATTAAACCTAAGAAATATTGCTAAGAAGTCCCGATAAAGATAGTCTTATAAATATTCCCTCTTAACCCTATTTTGCTATGCATGTGTCAGCAGTTGCTTCTGAAAGTGCTTTTAGCACTAGTGGAAGAATAATAAACTATTTTAGAAGTTGTCTAACAGACTATATGGTGGAGATTTTGATGTGTACGGAACATTGGCTAAAGCAAGACAAAGTTTGAAGAAAAAATGCTTACAAATGCACAGATTCTTGCAGAATTTGTATTTGAAGATGAGCTTCAAAGAGATTCATTTTATCTCTCTATTTGAAATTAACATTGCTTACAATATGAAATTTTGTAGTGTTAATTCAAAAACTTATCTCTCAATGTTTGTAATTTTCTTTTTCAGAGTTTGAACCCCAATAGAAAAACCTTAAGTGACTACATGCCAAAGGAACAAGCAAGAGAAGAGTGTGAAACAAATGAAAGATATTTTGGATTTCTCTTTTTTTTTGGAATAGTTGAATTTCTCTTTAGTTTTGAAGACTTTTATTTTGTTTAACATTCAGTTCAAGTGTTTTAACATTCAGGTTAAGTGTCTAACTTTCAATTTAGGTGTATAAATTCGATTGGGTTCTCGGATATCCGTTGGGTTCATCGGGTTTCATGTATACCCAAACTAACCCGAACCCAAGGGAATCCAATCCAAACCCGATCTGAAAGGATAAAAAAATCCGAACGGATGTCTAAACCTGAAAAACCAAAAATCCAAAAACTCCGGGTTCGAGTACCTGAATGCCCAGGGCTACTCGAGGTAAAGCCATGAAGTAAAGGTAAATACAGAATCAATTCAAAACAGATGTTGAAAAATAATTGTGAAATCAAAAGAAACAACATAATAGGGAATTATGAGATTAGATAACTGGTTTGCCAAAAAAAAAAAAAAGAAGAAGAAGAAGAAGATAACTGCATTAATTGCTTATTTTTGTATAAATACAAAACCTTGTACATCCAAAAAGGGCATTCACTTTTAGGATTAACTAGATTTTAACTAGCGGTACACCGCATGCATATAATTTTTATTATTATTTATATTTTATATTGTATTTGTTTGTTAAATATTGGATGTTTTCCAAATAGAGGAATAACTAAATTTTCTGACTGTTTGTGCGGCTAAGTGTTTATATTAATTTTTTAATCTGCAAGATACTTTATGACCATTTGTTTGTTATATTTAGTTTGTTTTGTTAAGAGTTTGAGATTCTATTTTGATTTTTAATTATTATAACAAAAAATAAGGGATCTAAATACATAGTAAGTCATTTATACGCTATGATTAAGTCACATTTTTCCTAATGATTTAATTATTTTACATAATCTTAGTTAAATCAACTTAATTTTTATATGTCAAATATTCTAGTATTAATAGTGTTGACAAAAAAATAAAATTAGGATTTAACCCATGCTAACATAATTTTAATAATATTTTATTAATTCCAACATGTCCTCTTTATAACCCATCTACTATGTATCCATATTATATAATATTTTTTAAAAATTTATTTTTACATATTCGTAATATTATTTAATTTTATTAATTTTATATATATTAATTTTAATATTTAAATAAATGTGAATCGAAACTCTTCTTACGTTAAGAATCAACACTCACAGGTTTTGGAAAACAAATAATTTTCTTTATTTGCAAAGGATTCAGAGATAGAATATCTTCAATACACAATAGAAGGTGTGACTAACTACTGTATATCATAGTTTCTGTTTCCATATTGATTCTGTTGTATTTTTTAGTTGGAATTGTATGTAAAATATATAGGAAACAAAATCTTAAATAATTTTATTTTTGGAAAAATTTTAGCGATTAACTTTGTAAATAAGTACAAATAAAATGGTAGAACCCAAAATGTAATTCAAAAATGTATATATAGATTTTTGAAAAATTTTTAGGGATTAACTTTGTAAATAATTACAAATAAAAAGGTAGAATCCAGAATGTAATTCAAAAATGTATATATAGATACACACAACTTTTTAACAGTTTGAGCTTTGTCGATTTAAATTTTATATTTTTATTTTATTTTTTCTTCGTTTATTATCATTTTTGAGGGATCCAATATCTCTTTGTCCACTAGGATACTTGAGTTTGGGATCTAATACCCACAGTGATCTCCCAGTTTCTAACATAACACAATGTAGAACAAATTATGATGTTTAATTTATATTAACTAATTAATCTGATCATACTTTTTTTCTAGAAAGAGTTTCAATAATTTCTTTAATTATATTTATTTGAAAAAAAGTTTAAGTACCAATTGAGGAAAATATTAAATAACCAATAACAGAAAATTATATTAAATCAATATGTATTAATTATAATATACAAATTATCAATCTATTCTAAAATATGAAAAATACATTAATTTAATAAATTTGAGTACTTTAGGAGTGAAAATATTCTAAGTAAAATAAATATTTGGCAAAAATAAGATTAACGTTTTATCTACAAAGTATTATAACATTCCTTAATTTTTAAATATAACTTCACTATTTGAATCTCATTAAAGAAAAAACATTAAAACATAGTCACATACTATAGCACGAATCACACTCTTGTTTTGGTAGGATGCAGAATCATAATCTAGTACCGATTAAACTCGCCGAATCAAAAAAAAAAGCTTCTTGAAAAAAAGTTATTCCTATCATTATCAAATTTAGTTTCTTATATTAAGAAAAAGGAACATAAATAAAAAAAAGCTTATAACAAAAACAAGTAGAAACAAATATGGTTTTACTAATAAGTAATGAATACGAGTGTATAATCACATGATGATGTCTCTTCTCTTTCCTTTATTCCATCTCATTCATCCAGCCTACCATCTTCGTCTTATTCTTTTTTGCATTTTTTCGCAAGTTATGAAGCGTTCCACTGATTATATCATGTTTTTACCAAGAAAAAACGAAATTGAAACCGAAGGAGAATCCAGATCGGAATTTTCTTTTTCTTCTTTTTTATCTTTAAGATTTCATTTTCTCCAACTTTATTGCTTAGATCATCATCATGTGTCCCCAGTCGAATAATTGAATGTCATTGTAGTTTGGCTTAGACGGTGTAGTGTTGGTTAAGATTGTCGATGTCAAGACCCTTGAGCTTCACTACCGACTCAACGTGGCCTTTCAGAGTGTGCACTTCTCGTAGCCTGCATGCACCACAACAAAACACAATTTTCACCAATCTAGTAAAATATGTTTACGTGTGGATCATTCGAGTGATCATTTACGTACCTAGCAACTTCTGCACGTTTCTTGGCCTGTTCAGCGATCTCAGAGAGCTCGGTGTAGGTTGCCGTGTCTTCGAACATTGACTCTGGTGGTTTAAGCCCGTGAAGCGTACGTTGAGCTAGAGCCCATTGGGCCTCTCTCTCTCCCCTACCGTAGTCTTTCTTGGTTGTGAATGCGGTCTTCGATTACAACGGGCAAAATTAAATACAATGTCAATATATATATATATATACATATACTATTCAAGAATCAAGATTTAACTCACACATACCCTATTTTCAATCATGTTGTTCCAAGCTTTGCCACTAAGGGTATAGCGGGTGATAAACTTGAGGATATCAAGAGGAATGTATGTGACGATACTGTAAATCCAAATGACTCCACACCATCCCCATCCGCAGCCTTTAATTCTCGCGAATTCCCAATGTGCATAAGTAGCTATTAAGGTTGCAATCTGTTACAGTGAGAAGAAAAGAAAAAAAAAATTAGTCGAGAGAGATATATCAGAAATGTGTACGTGTGAATACAAATGACATACCAGTTGGGCAACAAAGAAAGCAATAAGAAGAAGAAGTCCAGGACGTTCCACAAAGGACCAGCTCCTTGATCGAGTAACAAATATGAGAGCCTGACTAATTATACTGACTTGCAAATACAAAACTGCAATTAACTCCTCGTTTTTGCCTTGTAATGACCTTACTCCAAATTTATCCTACACACACCAACACCAAGATGAATGAATTTATAGATTATAACAAGTAAGTAAATTGTAGTAGTGTTGTATCGAGTACCGGGAAGAAGGTGGTGTCATGAGCCAGCCAGAAGAAGACAACGGTAACGAGAGCCATGTACGTCCCAAGAACAACTCCAGTAGCAAAGATCTCCTTAAGTTTCCATGAGTCAGGAATTGGGGAAGGCTTGACTCTATCCTTGGAAATGGTCATGATGGTACCGTCATTTAGGATTGCAATAATGAGGACCATGAAAGGAGAAAAGTCAAACTCCCAAATAAGAGCCACAAGCATGAAGCCTAGGACTATACGGATGGTAATGGAGACTGCATAGATTGTGTAGTTTTTCATTCTTTGAAAGATAGCTCGACTAGTGAGCACAGCGCTGACTATGACACTAAGACCTGGCTCTGTCAGGACTATATCTGAGGCGCTTCTTGCGGCATCAGTTGCATCATCCACTGCTATACCGATATCTGCCTTTTTCAGTGCTGGAGCATCGTTGACACCATCCCCGGTCATACCAACAATATGTTTCCTTTCTTGGAGTTTCCGTACAATCTCATACTTGTGCTCTACGCAAGATCAGAAAAGTTTAGAATTTGATTAGTGAGATCAAAGGAAAAGTGAAATTCGAGGATGATTACTATACCAGGAAAGACTCCAGCGAATCCATCAGCCTTCTCAATGAGCTCATCGACAGGAACTCCGCCCGTGGTGTCATCTTTGTTTTCAAGTAAAGAAGAGGAAGGATACATGTTTGTTCCCATTCCAAGCCTACGACCTGTCTCTTTACCAATAGCTAATTGGTCTCCAGTAATCATTTTAACATTCACACCAAGATCAAGAGCTCGTCTAATGGTCTCTGCACTGTCATGTCTTGGAGGGTCAAAGAGTGGCAAAAGACCAACAAACTCCCATGGTGTTCCTGCACTCTCTTTGTCCTTCGCGGGAACAGTCTGCCGTGCAACCCCGAGTGAACGGAGGCCACGCTCAGCAAACTTGTCAATGATCTCATGTGCTCGTCTCTTTGTCTCTCCCTTGAGCTCACAGAGTTCAATTATCTGCTCGGGAGCACCTTTGCTGCATCTATGCCACTCTCCATTGCTATCAATGTAAGTGATCGCGGTTCGCTTTTCTACCGGATTGAAGGGCAAGAAATGCACTTCAGTTATTCCAGCTCTTGCCTCTTTTGGATCACCCAACATGTTAACAATGGAAGTATCGATGGCATCTTGATTCTCTATTCTTGAAGCCCTAGCTGAAAGTAGTATCACAGTGTCCTTGTCTACGTCTTTGGGGAATACCTGATGAACACAAAAAACCACAAGGTTTTAATATTCCAAAAAAAAAAAAAAAAAAAAAGTGATAGATGAAAAAGATTCGTCCTCAAACCTCAATTAAATTCTTGTCAACTGTAAGTTTGTTAAGAGTTAGAGTCCCGGTTTTGTCGCTGCAAAGAACATCCATACCAGCCATTTCTTCGATGGCAGTCATTCTTTTGGTGATGGCACCTTGTTGAGACAACCTATGTGATCCAATAGCCATTGTCACGGACAACACAGTGGGCATCGCAATTGGGATTCCTCCGATTAGAAGCACAAGAAGATTGTCGATTCCATCTCTATACTTGCGATGCTGGATCGGATACATTATAATTACCTCAATCAACATTCCTATTCCGATTGAACAGATACAGAAATTACCGATGGCGGTTAGGACCTGAAACATTTAGAGGCCATATTAGAAATACTCGAAATGATCGCTTGCCCCGCTAGAAAATATAAGTTAAAGTTAGATATACCTTTTGAAAGTGTCCAACATTGTTAGTACTGTCAACAAGGTGAGCTGCCTTGCCAAAGAAGGTATGCACTCCAGTGGCAATGACAACAGCCTCGATCTCACCTTGTTTGCAAGTGGAGCCAGAGAAGACCTCATCCCCCGGGTGTTTAGTGGCTGGGAGAGATTCACCGGTAAGAGCAGATTGGTCGATCTTAAGAGGATCACCTTCAAGAAGACGAGCATCCGCTGGAACAATATCACCCAACTTGATGCTGATTAAGTCACCTGGAACTAGAATCGCAGCCTCTTGCTCTCCCCATCTCCCATCTCTTAATACCTTTGTTTTAGGTGCAAGGTTGGCCATGAGAGCCGCTGCTGCATTACCGGCATTGTTCTCCTCAATAAAACTGATGGTCGAGTTTATGATGAGCAAACACGTGATACCAACAAAGTCTTGCCAATCCGGTGGCCTTCCACCACCGTTTGCCAGCACAATTGCCATGATTGCCGCCGCTTCCATCACCCATGAAAGAGGGTTCCACATAAACCCCAAAAACTTAAGAAATTTGTTATCTTCCTTCTCTTCTAGTTTGTTTGCCCCAAATATTTGGAGTCTGTTTCTTCCTTCCTCTGATGACAGACCTTCCCGTGAACATTTTAGCTGTTGGAACACTTCGTCCACTGGAATTTTCTCCTGTAATACGTACGTACATTCATGGTTTAATACTTTCTAATTATAACAATTTATGTTTTAATGTTGAAACACAATAATAAAATAAATGGATACATTAACAAATAACAACAAACACTAACAAGATCAACGTTCTCCTTCTTTATTTCTTCCCATGAGATATCAGCAGCCATGATGAATCACAACGATGAGAAACAACAGTTTTCACGAAGCTCGACTTCTGTAGAAAGAAAAATAAAACTCTCCTTATTCTCTTGTCAAGTGTCTTAAAGAACAAGAAGAGTAAAAGCTATTAAAACTGGGATTTTTCTTTGGTTTGGTGATTTGATGTGAGGACAAAGAACTGGTATATATACACTTAGACAAGTGGCTTGTATGTGTTTTCATAGTTTGTGGCAGACCTTAAACTGAGGAGTTTTGACAATACGTGTGTGTGTTTTGAACTGTTTTTATGCCTTTTCTTTTGCTTTCCATAATTTGTTTTTTTTTTAGTTTGCTTTTAAAATATAATAGAATAGGAGAAAACAGATTACTTGTATTTCTACAAATAGAAAACTAGCATTCATTAATATTTAACACATTTATAAGTTTGAAAAAGAAAGAAGCTGGCCAAACGTTTTGTATTTATTTGATATATTTTGATGAAAATTTTATACAATTGATTTAGTTATTAAATATTATTTTATAAAACCTTTAAATTACTATTAAGGTCAAATTTTTTATTTCAAATACATAATTAGAAAATTAAAAAAATTATTTTTGTTTAAGAATAAATTACTATTTATAATTTTAAAAATGTGAATTAGTGAGATGTCTAATATATTTTTTTCCATATTTTAAAAATATTTTTATTTCCATATATCATGGTTTTTTTTCCTATTTACAAAAATAAGTTATACATATTTCATATATTGATCTTACATTCTAAATATAAGATATCAAAAATTTACATATCTCCTCTTTCCATAGTTTTTTTTTTTAAATCTATTAATATCTTTGCATAGAAAATATTACACTAATAGCAGTCAGGTGATAAGTATCAAAGCTGTAAGCTGTAAGCTGCGTTATGCTATTTTGAAAGAACTCTCTGAGCTTGGTTTTAAAATCAAGTTAATAATCTTAGAATCAAATTGCTCAGTGCTCTTAATATTGATGACATGAATTCTTAAAGAAGGAAAAAAAAGAACTACTCATGTTAATTCTACAACACGATTTATTCATATCTATACTATTAAAGCAGAAGTACTCCCTAAACTCAAAATGGACCATGACTTAGTTTTGGTAGGTTTTTCATTAAAAATGACTAGAGAATCACAAAATTTAATCTAATTAACCTATAGTTTCATTTTTGACAAATGACCATTATACCCTTGTGACAACCCGTCCCGCGGACTCCACTAGCCCACAGCTAGCCGCCCCAACGGACCTCAAGCTGGCCCTGCAGGGCATCGATCCTAACCTCTCACCGTGGAATGGAACTATTCATCCAAATCCACCAGTAGGTTATTGGTTATTGAGATGCAGGTCAATTGGTGACAGCTTGTCCTGTGGGAAGGTTATTAAAGGGTGGGGACCAGGGTTCGAGGAACGTCTGACGCACCAATAACCTACTGGTGGATTTGGATGAATAGTTCCTGTCCATAGTGAGGGGTTAGGATCGATGCCCTGCAGGGCCAGCTTGGAGTCCGTTGGGACAGCTAGCGGGGGGCTAGCAGGGGGCTAGCAGGGTCCACGGATGGTCCGTTGGGGCAGCTAGCGGGGGGCTAGTGGGGTCTGCGGGACGGGTTGTCACAACCCTCGATCGATCACTTAAAAAATTATGGGTCGGGATGCGGATCCTAAAATATCCGACAACAGAAGGAAAAAACCCGCAGATCTGTTTGTACTCCAGATTAATCTTTTTCGGATCTAGTATATTATTTCATTCAAGATTAGTTATTTAAGATTCCAAACAGAGTTATTCGTTATAGGCAAACACTCTGATTTCATTTTCCTTTAAGGTATTTAAATGAAAACCATAAATTTTAATTACCAAAAATTTGGATATTTCCTTAATTACCGAGATTGATCTGCTAGAACAATAAAAATTAAATCAAATCGTCATTAACTGCTAGAACAAACTTAACAAAAATAATTCATAAAAATCGGATATTGATTTAGCAAATATTGATAGGTCCTAGATTTTGGAAACTAATAATCTTCTAAGTGAATATAATAGCATATTCGAATTTATACTAACTATAATTCTTGCAAACTTTTTAATATATTCTTTAATTAGTATAATTAATAATAAATAGAAATGATACAAATCTCATTATATCATAAATATATTACATTGTTTAGTTTGCGTCAATCTCATGGAATCATATTCTTTTTATATCTGATCTTAATTTCAAAATTATCTTATTTTCACAGATTTTCTAAACTAATTCCATTAATACCTTCATTAGCATTCAATATTTTCCTAATACTAAATCCAATTATAATTAAATTATGAAGCTTTGCTTGCTCACAAAGTTTTTCTTATACTATATATAGTGATATATGATACTGTATATCTCTATTCATTGCCAAGAGTAAAGCATCTTCTCTTTTGCTCACCTACATATGTTTGATCTTGGTTGATGAGAAGGTAAAAACCCATTTATATTTATTAAAACCTCTATGTATATGTTTTAAAAATTCATTATATCCATCATCTTCTTAAATTTTAAAACTCAATTTTTGTTTTTTTTTTTTTAATATTTTAGGGAAAACGAATTGAAACTAAACTCCAAAGTCATATCCTCATACATAGCTACTATTCAATATTGCGGTGTCTCTGTGTCCGTAAGAAGCTATATTATGCAAAGTATCGACATACTATGTTTTTTATATCCAAATTAACACTATATAAACTTAGAAAAAAAAAGGAAAATTACAAAAACAAATTACTAACAAAAAATATACACCTGTGCTGTACCATGGGGTATCCCCTAGTTAATAGAATTATAGAACTAAACTAAAAACAAAGTTAGACAATTTGGTGACATAATCTTCGATCCCATCATTGATTTTCATGAGGAAACTCAAAACGACACAATGGACAAAAGTCTCTGGCCGCAAACCAGTCTACAATACACTTATCATCAAACTCATGTCCACATGGTAAAGTCACAACTCTTGCTCCATTCTTAAACGCTTCAGAAAAAATTGTGCACTCATCACCCATAATCTTCGATCCCATCATTGATTTTCATGAGGAAACTCAAAACACAATTAATGGACAAAAGTGTCTGGCCGCAAACCAGCCTACAATACACTTATCGTCAAACTCATGTCCACATGGTAAAGTCACAACTCATGCTTCATCCTTAAACGCTTCTAAACAAATTGTACACTCATCACCATTAGAGATAGTCTGGTAGTATATTTTATTGGTCTGAAAAATTATGATCGAATATGATGCTTCCAGTTATTATTTATATTGAAAAGATCTTAGATTTATAGAATTTGTATTTTTGTTAATTTTTTTTTATGGAAAATGAGAAGATTAACAAAATAAGATAAGAATACAATTTGTATATATTTCATATATTGTTTTTTTTTTCTAATTTACATATATCTTCTTTCCATAGTTTTTTTTCCTCTTTATTAATATAATTACATAGAAAATATTAAAATTTAAAAATGTTAATTTATGAGATTTTGGAAAATATTAAATATTGACTTGTCGGATTATGATTGGTAGTTTCAAATCCTAGGTGGATGCCCTTAGAAACTTATAGCTCCTACTTTTATTTAGTATAGATTTATATATTTCTTTAAAGTGAACTTTTTTTTTGTTTTGTCATCTAGAATTTTATTATTGAAACCATTACAACTTAGGATTACAACATAAGCTGACGGAAAAACATAATATCCCCGGATTCTAAAGTCGGCGGAAGAACAAAATATCCCCGAAGTCTAAAGCCCTATGTAAGGGAAGCTAACATCTGAAAATACAAGGCTATTACAGAGATAGAAGGAGAAACCCATAACAAATACATACCAAAACAAAAACCTCGACAAAGAAGGATTATACCAAGCCCAACAAAGGATGCTAACTTTAAGAGAACCTTTGCTTGTACAAATCGAAGATGCCCTCGGCCAACCTTCGAATATCCATTCCTCCTCTAAGAAAGTGCCTAAAAGTAATAGGACTCCTATGCTAATCTTCATAATCTGCAAAGACATAACCACTCATAGTTCTTCACACTTTCTTCCGGATACGACGACGTCGTACACAAAGCAACTTTGTTGCACCTAGGTAGAAGCAAAACCCATAGGACCAGATCTCGATCAGAACTGAAAAAGCAGAGACAAGGAGCGAAAAATCCAAACTGGGAACCACCAATCTCAATCAAAGACAGCGGAAGATCGAGCCAGAATGAACCCAAAGAGAAATCTAAAGGACACATAATAACTTGTAGGCCTGATAATCACCACGACGAGGAATCGTTCATTCATCAACAAGCATAAACTGGGAACCTCAACTTCTATCCAAAACAGTCAGAGACAATACAAAACCTAATCAACTAATTCTGGAAAGATATTGCCTTTTCCACATCCCATACCAACGGAGAAGAAGAAAAGGAAAATGACACCATCTCTGAAACTGAACCAGCCTACTAATTGAAACTACCAAAGTGATTCCATCTAACCCTAGCAAAACAGAAAAGAAGAAAGGCTGGATAGTCGGTTTACCGGACCAAAGAGCCGAAGCAAGACAAAAGGTCGCAGATTCGCAAATCCCTTTCTAAGACAGAGCAACCAGTAGATCTACAGATCTCGGAAGCCCAAACAGACAACTCTCTCTGCAGAAACTGACCACCTGCCATGCCTCCAAAGCTCGCCGAGATAAACCACCGTCACAGCCTGATGAAAATCTTCTCTACTTAACCACCATAGCTAAGACGAAGCGAGGGAAACAACAACTAAACGAAAAGGAATCTACTGGGTACCCTCTCACGGCTGCGGCGAGGAGCCCGGTCACCAGAGAAGGCAAACGAAAACGAGATCTTGGATGGACGGCGGCTGGTTTGTGTTTAGGCGAGAGAGAAAATTAGGTTTACTTCCATTTAAAGTGAACTAAAGAAAACGTTAAATTTTAGTGGACTAACATTTAAAGCCTATAGAGCTAAGACCACCGCGCCATACTGTCAAACTGAACTTCCTTATACTACTAGATTTATAACTCGTTTATAATTTTTATTATTATTAATACAAACCGTTAAATAGAATTATAATTATTTAATATTAAAATTAAAAATTTGTATAGATGTAAAATTTATTTGTATAAATTCATAACTATTTTCATATTTTTCATTTTCCAATAGTTTTTTTGCTCGGTTGAGTGATCATTATTTATTAATGTAGACGTAAAAAATCTTACTAAACTTACCCACCATTTTTTGTGAAGTTTCTTTAACAGTGTTGTACTACACGTAAATTTTGCTTCCTAGTAAGATGAATCTCATAACTTGACTAGTTTTTATCCATAAACATCATATTATAACATCAAATATTATATTTTATCTTAACTGTTTGACAAAAGAAAACTTATGTTCACATATATAATTTTTTCTAATTTAAAATATGTATAGTCTACAAAGTTTCTAAAAAAACCAAAAAAAACCAAAAAAGAAAAAAAAAAACTGTCTCTTCCAAGCGACAAAAAAGGGAATCAATGACAAGCTAACAATCCACCAGTTTTTGGCCGGCATCGGTCACCTTCATCTGTAGTTTTACTTCTCTTTAATTTCTGCAAGTTTCTGGTTTTCATAGTGTAAATAACGGCGAATCACAGATTTTAGATCTATGCTCTTTGATATTGTAACGGTGGTGATATATGCTTTTCTTCCGGTGATTCAAGATCTGGGCTTTCACTCACTTCTGCTTTATTCTCCAATTTCGATAGCCTATCATCTTAACTTGCCGTTAGATTGGTCAGATTCATCTGATCGATGTCCTTTGTATCATGTAATACTGATTCATTCGAATCGGGATGGTTGTCCCTATCTAGGGTTTGTTTTTGGTGGTATTCCTCACCGATGTTATCTCCGGTTCTCAACCGATGATTCTTCTCTGCACCATTTATATGGAGATATCACTTGGGTTTTCGATCCTAGAATCAACAAATTAACCATCTCGCTTGAAGGAACTGGTCCACGCAGGCTTTGTATTGGCCTTCGACTTTCGACGACATGGTCTGACGATGATTTTCTCTCTATTCATCGGTCAAAAAGTTTAGGTTTTATGAACGGAGAAACCATGTTCACAAACCGGCAAAGATACGTACAACGCTTCAAAAAGATATAGGAGTAATGCGAAAAGATATAGGAGCTTCATCTACAAGATGTTAGCCTTTTACGAGTATACGAAGAGGGGACTTAACAGATTTCATCTGTTGCCTGTAAGGCTTCCGTTAAGAAAGCAGGGTTACTTCCACTTTTTCGTCGAAATTGTGTTCAATTTCCTTTATTTGTTTCAATTGTTGTTTTTGAAATTTTCATGTACCATGTATTATGTAACACTAGATTAGGACCCGCCCATCGGGCGGGTTTATAGTTTTTAAAATAAATAAAATTTAACAAAGAATATAAAGTAAATATTTTTAATAAGTTAAAACTATCTATAAAAGCAAATAGATACACTGAGGTGTCCAATGTGATATTTAATGTTAAAGGTGCGACTCTGTGGTTGATACTATTAATCACATTTTTATAATGCCCTCACTCGTGTGAAGTTTAGGATTTATCACCGACTCCGGTCTCATCAGAGGGTTTTCCATATGAGTCGGTGTACTCGAATTTGTGTTTTGTTTTCTAGAGGGATGCCTCTCAACAGAGTGATCCTGATCAACTTCTTCAATGACCATAAATTTTATGGGAAATCTGGAAGACCATAAATAAAAAAGATTTTCAAGGTTTAGAAATCGAGACAAATAATATAATTGCTCAGGCTTTGGGCGATAAGTTAGCCTGGGAAGAGGCGTTCTCTTTTACGGCGCTCATGTCAGCTCCATCTCCGTCCACGGATGTCCAGGTTTCTTCACCTTGTTATCAGATTGATGGTTCTTGGAAAGCAACCAATGTGCATTCAGGAATAGGCTGGTGGTGTTGCATTGGTGAGGAGCGAAACTTGTTGTTGGGGGCTAAGTGTCTAAGACGGAGCCCCTCCCCCTTGCATTCAGAGTTAGAAGCGTTGTTGTGGGCCATGGAGCGGATATATGCTGAGTTACTCACTATGGTGCATTCCTTTGAATATTGGCCGTCCTTCTCCAACTTGCTAATTGAGTTTAACTCGATGGAGTCTATCCCACTATTCTCCATCTCTTGGATCCCGCATGCATCAAATTTGAAGGCGGATTGTCTTGTTCGTGCTTTGTATTCTCTTATCTCTGAAGTTTATTTTTTAAACCCCTTCCCTCTGGCTTGGGCAACTAACCGAGGCATTTTCTTTTAATTTATTGGTTGGTTGAAAAAAAATAGATACACTTTTAGTTAAAGAAAAAAGTTGTAGATGAGTTCAAAGTTATTAAAATTAAATTAAATTTAACAAAGAATATATATTAAATTTCTTTTCGTAAGTAAAAACAATGTATAAAAGTAAAGAGATAAACTTTTAGTTATAGAAAATAGTTGTTTTTTTTTTTTGCTATAATACACTAATGTTTATCCATTTACAAATCTACTATCTACATTACCACTAAAAGTGTATTTTTACACACAAATATATTTTACTTTTAAAATATACTCTTCAGTCTTTACTACTACCAACAAATTGTCTTTATGAACACATTAAATAACCTATTATATGTCTCTTCATTTTAACATTTTTATAGTTACAAAACCGCATATGTTAGTCTTACATACTCCTATCTTATATATATTACAATAGCAATCTTTTTGAATAAATTATTTGATTGGTGAAAAAAATATGAGAGATCTATTTTTATTTTTATTGTTTTTAATTCAACAATTTTTTTCTTTATGTAAAGGTGAGTATTTACATTTTCTTAAAAACAATAATTAATTGTATAATTTTCACAAACATTTTTTTTATCTTATAGAAAAAGTAATCATTTTTCTTGTAAAATTAGCAACTTAAAATTAAAATAAGTAACAAAAATTATAATTTTGAATTTTATGATATATATATATATAATTTATCTTATAATTAGATAATAAATAAAATTAGGTTTTATTTTATCTATCTTACTTTTATATAAAACCTTTTTATGGTAGGTTTTAAATTTTTACATTTTTATTTTTTAAAATTTTAATAAATTGAGAATTGACATGTGTCAACATCTTAATTATACAATTGACAAGTGTCACGATCTTGTTAGTGAGTAACTTTGACATCAAAATTTATATAATAAGATGTTTATAATAATATATTTGTTTGCCATTAAAAAAAAGTCTACTATGTTCTGTATATTGTTCTTTTATTTCATTCTCCTAAATCTACAAACTCATAAGAATACTCTAACTTTTAAATATGTTGTTTTATTCAAAATAAGAACTGTTTTAAATTTTAATTAAAATTCTACAATCTACCACTACTTTATAATTATTTTTATTACAAATACCTATATCAAATTTTTTTCTTAGTATTTTTAACTTTTTTTCATGTGTGTGATGTCCAGAATAAGTTTTTTTTAATGTGTTTGATTCCAAGTAATCTTATACATTTCTCTTAAATATAAAAATGTACATTATTTTAATTTTTGAGCACTTCATTAATATTTTATTGTTTTTTGGATATACCTTTGTTTAACAAGTTTCACTATTTTTCAATTTTGAAGACGATAACTAACATAGATCACTCAAACTATTTTAATTATTTATATATTTAGATATAACCTCTTAATTTTTAAAAAAAAACCTTTAAATTTTGTGTTTATTTTAAAAAAAACTCTTATTTTTTTTTATCCTAATAACTGTAACTCCTGAAAGTAATTATTGTTCCATTTAATATATGATAGCTTTATTTTTCTCATATTATACACTGTTTTATTTGATTAAAGTATAAAAAAAATTTCTTTCTGGTTTTAAACTTTTTATTTTAACTAATTTGGTTTTAGTGAATATAGATGAGTTATTTAAATTTTGAATGAGTTGTTTTTATAGTGCACCTTTAAACATTGTTTTTTAAGACATGGTATAAACTTATAATTTTGAATTATTTATTTGTAAAAGAAACCCGGAAAAGTCCGGTAGTCCTATTAGGGCTAGACCGGGCTTTAAAATATAAGCTCGGAAATATTTCGGACCGGGCCGGACAGCCCGATTGACACCCCTAACTATGACTATGACTATGACAATCTAAGTGAATATGTAAATATACAACATACAGATAAAAAATATATAAATTATTTGTAACATCCGTGAACCGAAATCCCGGTTTGGGGATTGCATCGGTCGATGCAGGTTCAGTTTTGTGCGTTTTGACTTAAGTTAAACACTGCGTTTTGGGTTAGGGAAAACCCTTAAGTCGACTTTTTTGTCTCATTCGGCGAGTTTAGCCGTTTCTGAGAGGAAAGAAGAGAAAAAGAAGAGTTCTTGGAGATTTCTTGGAGCTGGAAGCTGTTTCTGTAGAGATCTGTAGCTGGGATCGTTGTAGGAGCGTCCTAGGAACATTTTATTCCTGTGTTTTGGTCGGTTTTCTTCTGTGGCAAATGTAAGTGCAGGACCATGGCTAATCTAAGCTAGAGAACTCTCTAATTTGCTTGTTGTGTGTTGTTAGACTTGTTAGATCGTTATTTTGGACGTTAGGAAGCTTTCTTGTGGCTTGGGATCGAGCTTTGTGGTTGTAGGAACGAAGATCCGGCGAGAAGCTTCGGGGAAAACACGATGCTCGGCATTGCATCGGTCGATGTTGCCCTGGGAACAAAACACTGTATCCGTTTACCCAAACCGGAACCGACCCAAAATAACGAATTCGGTTCGGGTTCAGTTATTGCCAAAATAACAGATAGATAATTATTTCTTATATCCGTGAGTATCGGGTTGAGTCCGGTTGTTACCCGAGAACCGAATGGGTACCCGAGAACCCGAGAGACTCTAATACTCAAACTTTAGTTGTTCTTCGTTTATTCGTTTCTTCCCGAACCTTCACCTGTGTGATGAATCATCACTTTTGACAGCCCGCATCTGCTTTTGATTTTTGTCTTTCTCGATTCAGCCTGGTTTCCGTACGAGTCGTACATCTTTGTCATCTCTTATATATTAGTGTCTACCCTAATTCAGAAAAATGGAATCCCTAAATAATCTCTCCTCCTCACCGCCGTCTGCGTTGTCGAGAAACCAATATTCAGAGGTATGTTTTCGATCTGTTTCATTTCTCTTTTTCTATAGCCCACTTAATCGATTATTTGTTTAACTATTGTTATCACTTATAACTTCTTTGGGTGTTTTGTTAATCTTAAATTTAGATTTGTAACCTTTGCCTTTGCTGTTCGAGGTTTAAAAAAAAAGATTTGTAAGCTCGGGTGTTTTGTTTATGATGTTCGGTCTAGCCTGTAGTCTAAGTTACTGTCTCTGATGTTCAATGTTCTTATCTAGTTTGTGCTAAGGTTGAAAAACGATTTGCCTTTGTAAGCTCGGGTGTTTTGTTTATAAATTGTAAGCTTTGCCTTTGCTGTTCAAGGTTGTAATGTCAGCTCTAGTAAGTAGTAACTTTTGATGTTCAATGTTCTTGTCTGGTTTGTGCTAAGGTTGAAAAAAGATTTGCCTTTGTAAGCTCGGGTGTTTAGATTTATAAATTGTAAGCTTTGCCTTTGCTGTTCAAGGTTGTAATGTAAGCTCTAGTTAGTAGTAACCTTTGATGTTCAATGTTCTTGTCTGGTTTGTGCTAAGATTGAAAAAAAGATTTTCCTTTGTAAGCTCGGGTGTTTAGATTTATAAATTGTAAGCTTTGCCTTTGCTGTTCAAGGTTGTAATGTAAGCTCTAGTAAGTAGTAACCTTTGATGTTCAATGTTCTTGTCTGGTTTGTGCTAAGATTGAAAAAAAGATTTGCCTTCTCTGTTTTAAGCTAAGGTTGAAAAAATAAGATTTGTAATGACCGTTTGTGATGTATGGTTTGTGACTGTTTTGAGACTGTTTGTGATTGTTAAAGCTTTAGTCTAGGTTACTACTTAATGTCTGACTGTTTGTGATGTATGGTTTGTAAGATTTAATCTGATTTTTACTATTTCGTATTTCGTTGGTGTAAATTGTAATGTTCAATGTTTTGGTCTTGTTTGTAAGCTGTCCTGTTCAATGGCTAAATATTTTTTCTTAATGCTGCAGATGGCGTCTTTTGATTCTCCTCCACCAAATGATCTGTTTCCATTGAGTGATGAAGATGATGGTGAAAGAGACGATGATGTTGATTCACCTAGTTTTGTTCCTGGAGCTAACAACAAGAGGAAACATGGTCACGTAAGTATTGAGGATGGTTCTAACACAAAGAAGAAAGCAGTGACATCGTGGGTCTGGGAACACTTTACTAAACAGAAGGGCAATAATGACTTATGCAATTGTCATTATTGTGGGGAACAAATGAAATGTCCTAGCAAGTCTGGTACCTCCAATCTCTCTAAGCATCTACTAACTGCATGTAAGTCGTACAAGGTATGGCAAGCTGCTCATACAGAAAAAGTCAGAATGTGTTTAGTCCCGATGGTATTAATGGTGATCTTAGATTGAGTAAAGTGTCTGAATCTGTGTTTCGGGAAGCTTCCAATGAGTTGTTGGTTTTAGCTGAGCTGCCATTATCTTTCACAGAGTGCTTAGCTTGGAGATACTTTTGTGCCAAAGTTCAGTTGTATAAGCCGCACTCTCGTAGAACAGCAACAAGAGATGTTGTGGAGATGTTTGTTAAGAGGAAAGCAGCTATGAAGAAGGTGCTTGGGGAGAATAAACAGAGGTTGTCATTAACAACCAATATATGGGTGGCTCCATATACTGGAAATAGTTATATGGTCATTACTGCTCATTATATTGATGCTTGGTGGAAATTAAAGAAACTGATCATTGGTTTCAAGAATGTTCCGGATCATAAAGGTTCAACAATCTCCAAGGTTCTTATGGATTGTATGGAAGAGTGGGACATCAAGAAGATCTTTTGCATCACAGTAGACAATGCCACTGCTAAAAGTTCAGCAATAAGGAGATTCAAGGAAGCATTTACACAGCTTAATGGGAATGATGCATTTATTCTTTAAGGTGATTATTTGCATCTAAGGTGTGCCACTCATATATTGAATTTGATTGTTAAGGATGGTCTGACAGAGGTAGATGACAGTGTGGCTGCCATCAGGAATGGAATTAATTATCTGAGAGGTACAACGGACAGATTGAAAGCATTTGATCTTCAAGTGGAAACAGCAAAAGTTAAACGTGGAAGCATACCTTTAGATGTCAAGACCAGAGGGAACTCCACTTACCTTATGTTAGAACAAGCTTTAAGGTTTAGGGTGAAATTTGAAAAGATGCAAGCTGAAGACAAAGTCTATAATGAGTACTTTGAGGAAAAAGTGGATGGGACAAAAAGGGTTGGACCAGCAGTCAAGAATGATTTCGATGGAGTTGAGAGGTTGGTTCAATTTCTTGTCATCTTTTACAAGTCTACACTAGTACTATCAGCTTCAACTTCTGTGTGCTCCCACAAGATATACAATGAGATAGTTACCATCTTAAAAAACATTACTGCTCTAACTACAAGTACTGGTCCTGATGCAAATTTGAGATGGAAAGCATTGGTTATGTTAGAGAAATTAGAGAAGTATTGGGATCCTTTTGGAGAGAAGGTTGAAATGAATAAGTTGTTGATAGTAGCAAGTATATTCGACCCAAGAAAGAAGATGAAGTTTGCTCAGCTTTTTTTTGACACACTTTATGGTAAGAATAGTGTTGAGGCTACTCATCTTCATGATTCAGTCTTGCAAATCCTTAAGGATATGTTTGCAGAGTATAGTGTTTTAGTCAATAGAAGTGGCAGTGGTGAATCAGAGACATCTACTCAGTCCCAAAGAGTAACTTTTCAGTCTCAAGAACAAGTTGGAAGTGATTATTGTGAGAGAACTGTTGGTTTTGAAAGCATGGAGAGTCTCTACAAAGACGTGGTTAAAGAACTAGGAATTCAAGATTCATGAAATGACCTGGAGTAATATTTGAAAGAAAATGTGGAGAATCTGACCCTTCTAAATGGTGCTGAGTATGATTTGCTATCTTGGTGGAGGATCAATAGCCCAAAGTTCCCTGTTCTATCACTTATTGCTAGAGACATACTTGCAATGCAAGTGTCTTCAGTAGCATCCGAATCTGCATTTAACACTAGTGGGAGGATATTGAACCCACAAAGAAGCTGGTTAACCCACTACATGATTGAAGTCTTGATGTGCACAGAGCAATGGATGAAATGTGAGATTCATGTCAATGAAAAAGGAGTGATAACAATCCAACAATTGCTTGCGGATGTGGAGTTGCAAGATGAGCTCATGCGAGATAATTATATCTTCTATTAAACTCTTTTAACTCAAATGTGCTTTTTACTTTCTATTTCTGAAATTGATCTTTTGCTTTGTTATGTACTATGTAGAGTTTGATCCTGAATTCAACTTACAAGGACTGTAGAGTGAGTTTCAATTTCAAATCAAATTTTAAGTTTGATGTATTTGATGAAACACATTCGATTTCTTACTACTGAACTAATAATCTTTTGTTTTGATATGTAGAGTTTGATATGCTGAAATGAATCAACTCGCAAGGAGCTGTGCCAAGGAGTCAAGGACGGTTTCAAGAAGCTTTCAAGTTTCAAGTTTTATCTTTGATATCTAAAGTATGAACTTCAAGTCTTTGATAGTTTGATGTCTGAATTGGTCTTTGATGTTTGATGTCTGAACTTTGAGAGTGTGACTTTTGTTGGTCTTTGTCTTTGATGTTTGATGTTTGAAGTTTCAAACTTAGAAGACTAGAAGTTTTAAACTTGTCTCAGGTTTTTGTTTTCATTTTCGGGTATTATGGTACATGTGGGTACAAATGGGTACAAATGGATCCATTTTACCCGAAAATATTTTGGGTATTCGAGTTTCGGATACAATTTGGTTCTATAAAATTACAAAACCGAACCGACCCGGAACCGAGAAGAACCGAACCGATATCCGAACCGAATCTTCTCGGTTCTTAAATGGATAAAAAATTTGCATAACCGAAAGACCCGGACCCGATCGGTTCTTACCCATATCCGACACGAGGACCCGAATGCCCAGGGCTAGGTCGATGCATATCTTGCGTCGGTCGATGCAAGTGCGAGACGGCGTGTAAAACTCTAGGGTTTTCGTGTTATGTCGAGCATGCGTCGGTCGATGCAGTGCGAGTGTTGGTCGATGCAAGTGCTTCGAGCATCGGTTGATGCATCCCCATTCGGTGTCGATTGATGCATGTTGGTGTCGGTCGAGGCAGAGTCCTGGTTTGTCATTTGTTGAATGTTGATTGTCGTTTGATGGTTAGAGATGACTCTATTGTTTGTGTGTATAGCCCAGTAGATGGGAGGATTGCCTTATAGAGTGTTTATAAAATACTCATACATTGCAATTTGTGTTTGTGGTGCAGGTAAAGGCAAAGTGTGACCATGGAATCAGGACAATGAAGAGGAGGATGTTCTAGTGGTTTGCTTGGTTATCTGGCTTCTGTTAGATTGCTAGAGTTGAGTCCTATAATGTTGTTTAGGATTGCTGGTTCTCTGGTTTATGTTGTTTGGATCGTTAGTTTATGAATGGAATTAATACTGGTTATTATTTTATTGGTTGTTGGATGATTGGTTATTTATTGGTATTGTTATTTCCACTTTTGGTTGTGATTGTGGTTAGGCGGCTAGTGGGTATGGGACCACTAGTTTCATTATTACTCTATAAATTAATAAACATTACAAAATTCAAAGGGGTGAACACAAAAAAAAAAAAAAAAACAATTTTTCTTTCCTTATGAGTTCGTTGTGATTGTCGACGAATTGAAGGAGAGAAACTCCATGTGCTTTTCAAGGAAGTTGTATGTAAAATGAAGCTTAGGATGACGAAGAACAGATCTAACAACGGCGGAGATGCGGTGTCGGTGATGATGGGAGATTAGAATTACAGGTGAAGATGAAATAATTACATTTATGCCATTTGTTAAAAACTGTAAAAAAAAGGGAAAAAGGTTTTCAAATGTGTTATTAGAGAGATTTAAACACACTTTACACCACTAAACTACGCCAATATAATTATAACTTTGTATATTGATATTGTATATATTTATTAAACATGTGGAGTTAAAATCTAACCTGTTTATTGCTTACGTAATGGCTGTTAAATTTCATGTACGAATCCGCTAACAACAAAAAAATGAAGTATTTTAAAATCATATATATATATATACATTAGTTTTTAAGATAATAAGATAAGAATTTTTAAATCTCTATGTATATATATGGTTCCATTAATATCATAAAAATTTACATATATATATATATATAATATAAGTTAATATATCAGTATATACTGTTTAATTGAGTTTTTTTTCTTAAAGCTTATCTCCTTAAATAAGAGTTATGTTGTTTCTTCGAACTATAGTGTTGTAATATAAAAATAACTAAGATTTCCATTAAGTTTTAAATTTCAAAATATGCATCATTTAGTTTTGATAGTCTTATAAGCTGTTAAAAATATAATAATTAAGATCATCTTATATATTAAAGAAGGGTTATATGAATAATTGCCACATGTCTAATTAATTACTTGATTCTCCAATTAAAAATCCTTCAATTGATTTTTTTTTTGTTAGCAAGCATCTCCAACCCATTTCTCTATTTTTTTTTCTTTTTAATTGAGTAATTCTATTTTGGAATTGGGTTTTACTCCAATCATACTCCATTTTGAAGAAAAAAAAAATAGAGATCTCCAAATTATAGTGTAAAATATAAATGAAAGTCTCCAAATATATATATTAAAAAAGATTTCTAATTTTAAAGATGGAAATGGAGATGAGAGTTGGAGTAAAATTGGCTTCAAACTCCATTGTAAAAAATAAAAATGGATGGGTTAAAGATAGTTTTATGGGCCATAAATGCATACATATGAGCTACATCCAAATTTCAGACCGTATTGCAATAGTATTTTAGTAATCATATATTTTTACCTAATAAGATCATCATCGTCTCGCCGCCATAAGAATGATCCTCACCATCTTCTTTCTCGATTCAGCTTAGTGGTGGAGTGGAATCTGTGTGTGTTTATGAGACTCTAAGCGTTCAATACACTTTTTCTATCGGAGAGTAGGTAACAAAAATAGTATAAAATTATAACTTTGGAAGTCATTTGAACGTATTTCTCTTTTTTTTTCTAATTAAAATTTTTTTTTGACCTAATAAAATTAAACAATAAAAAATACAATAAAGTTACTATTTGATCTTTTAGATACTTGATAAGTATCTTTTAATAATAGTTGATTAGATAATGACCCGTGCTGGTAGTGCAGAGAATTTTTTTATTTTTTTATTGTTTTTATTTGTGAAGATTATGATTATATTGTAACATTCATTTACATGTATATAATATAGTATTATATGGTGAGTTTTGAGTCATATAAAACTACTAATAGGTAAGCCTAGAAACTAATACCGTTACCTGTATTCGACCTGTTATTCGGCTCATATCCGTCCCGAAAAAGGGTACCCGCAACTTTAGGGTCGAGTGAAAGGTATTATAATTATATTATTTGTGAGTAAGGATCGAGTATTGAGTATTAATTTATTTTTTGATACCCGTACCGTTACCCGTTATGACAACCCGTCCTGCGAACCCCACTAGCCCACCGCTAGCCGCCCCAACGGACCCCAAGCTGGCTTTGCAGGGCATCGATCCTAACCCCTCACCATGGACAGTAACTATTGATCCAAATCCACCAGTAGGTTATTGGTGCGCCAGGCGTTCCTCGAACCCTGGTCCCCACCAAGTTGTCACACCCGTCTCATTATCCGTTTTGTTACCTGACCCATAAATACCCGTTAATATTTTGTAATACTATCATTTATTAATAATTTATATATATATATATATATTCTAGAATAAAAGTTAAAGCCTAAGTTCAACTTAGCTTTATTTTTAATGGAAAATTTGTACATTTTGTTATTTATATATGAATGATCCGTACTACAGTGCGGGAAAATAAATTTTTTTCTTTTTATAAAATTATTTAAATTATATTATTATATACTATAATTATATGGCATATTATATAATATAGTGTTTTTGAGTCATATTATATAGTACTAATTATTTTTTGTGTATAATATAAAATAAATACATATGATGGACTATATATTTCTATCTACTTGAAAACGTTTGTATATATGTACGTTTTATCATAATACGTTATGTTTCATTTGCTATTTTGTTAGTAACCATTTTCTGGTTACAACAAAATTAATATTAAAATTCTTATATTGAGAATTTGTTAAAAATACCCCTTTTTAAAAATACGCTCTTTTTGGCCATTTTTATTTTTGTCCTCCTTTAATTTTTAATGACCCATTTTACCCTCAGATGAAGAATATTTTATTCAATAAAAAGAAAAACAAAATTTTCCAGCCAAAAAAATTTCCGACATAGTTTTCCACCTAAAAATTTTCGACAAATAAAATTTTCCTCCAAAAATTTTCCCGCCAAAAAAAATTTACAAGGTTTTTAAAAGGCTTTTATAAGGTAACACCTTGTATACGCTTTTACAAGATTATTGAAAGAGCTTTAAAAGCTTTTGAAAGATTTTTAAAAGAGTTTTAAAAGGTTTTAAAAGGTTTTTTAAACACTTTGTAAACGCTTTTACAATGTTTTTATAAGCTTTTTAAAAGGTTTTCAAAATATTTTTTAAAAGTTTGTAAACACCTTTTAAACGCTTTTACAAGGTTTTTAAAAGCGTTTACAAGGTTTAAATTTCAAATTTTTTGGCGGGAAAATTTTTCGATTTTGGCGAAAAATTTTTTTTTTGGCGGGATGAATTTTTTTTTTGATTTTCGCTGGAAAAAAAAAATTTGGCGGGAATTTTTTTTGATTTTGGTGACTGTACATTCTTGTTGTCATTCAGAGAAATGGTAATTTGATCATTTTGTAAATAAAGAGGGGTAGTTTTAAAAATGGTCAATATAGAGAGGTATTTTTAAAAAGTGACATGAAAAATGGAGTATTTTTGTGAATGCCCCTATTATATTTTGTATTAAAATACAGTGGTATTTTATGTAAATACTACATAGGAGTAAGGTTATTTGTTTAGAACATTACTTTAATAAATACATAGAGATTCCAATGTCAAAATTTTCATTACAGATTTGTTCGTTGGTTGGTTTAATTCTATTCCAGACATATGCAAGTATGTAATTTATATAAGTTTAATTCTTATCTATATTCCCATTTATTGTTTTGGGTTGGTGTTCATTAGCATTATAATTTGGTTAGTTTTCCCTTAATAGATAACACAATTGAAAAAATTATAACATAAAAGCAACTTCCGCCGCTGCCGCAGCCTCCAACCAGGAGGTTGAGCTGAGAAAGACTTATCTGCATCTCCAGCAGCGTCTTCAAACCAGGAAAAACCAGAACCGAAGCCTTTCGTCCGCCGGGAAAGGGCCACAACCCCAACGCTTGCCGGAAAAACCACACCGCTCTGGTGACAGAGAAGACAGCTTACCTCACTCATGATGCGGTTTGCATAACAGACCAACGATGAAGATCTGAGCCAAAAAGAAAAAAAAGATCGAGATCTAGATTTAAAAAAAACTTTTCGAGAGAGAGAGAAAGATGAACAGGAACGATTGTCCTTTCGAGAGAGAGACTTTGATCAAACAAATTACCATTTGATCAGTAGTGTCTTCGCACGCTTTGAAAACTCGATCAGCAAATTTCCCCTACATAGTACACGGTAGACACTCAATGCTACATGTGTAAAAACACATAGCTTAAATTAGATAATTTTTTTTATTGTTATTAATCAAATATTGTCAAATCATGATTACCTTGTGCTTCCGATTTCAAACTCCAGCTTCTTTGTTGGCTTCTTGTATACCTCAATGGCTTCAAGTTGACCCACATCCACAACTTTACCAAATATTTAGGCACGTAAAATTAAGAAATAAACATCACAGTAATCATAGTAAAAAACACACAGTAATTATTCTCTATGAAATGATAGTGAACTGAATATTAAAATCAATAAAAACGGATTGTCATTCGGGCGATGGGGATCGATTGTCAGAATTTTGAGTCAGACAGCGCTGAACTGGTGGCGATGGTGCAGGATCCGGACGACTGGCCAGCTTTTTCGCACTTTTTGGAGGACTTCCATTCTCTCAGATCATCTTATCCCTTCTTCACTCTGACGCAGATTCCGCGAACGTCAAACGTCCGAGCAGACTGTCTTGCTCGTTCTTCTAGATCTTTACCTTCTGTATCTTCCCTTGTAAACGCTCTTCCTCCAGATTGGGCGACTAATCTTGGAGTTACTTTTTAATTTATTTTAATGTTGGGTTGAAAAAAAAAAAAAAAAAAACGGATTAATCCCCAACAACGATGTTGTGCTAAATGGAAAAACATGGAGTTACATGAATGTTGTTCACAAAACCCATCTTAAATTGATGATTAGTAACTATGAATTGTCCTCTCACTTGGGTTAGCCCAAAATGTTTGTTAACTCTTCACTCACCTTTTGAAGTCACAAGTGCTTGCTTGACAAAAAAAAGAAAAAAACTCACAAGTGCTTTCTTAATGGAAGCATGGATCTTGCTACCCTGTTTATGATAGAAAGCAAAGAACAAAATACCAGTTATTTTCTAATGGGAAAAAAGCTTAAAAATACCTCATTTAGTTTTTATTTGGAAGTTTAATACTTCGTCTTTTTTGGTTAGAAGAAAAATACCTCATTTAATTAAAACGTGTGATTTAATACTCAAACTAATAAATTTTGTTAGTTTTGAGTATTAAATCACACGTTTCAATTAAATGAGATATTTTTCTTCCAACCAAAAAAGACAAAGTATTAAACTTCCAAATAAAAAATAAATGAGGTATTTTTAAGCTTTTTTCCCATAATCTAATTTAAAGTAATGGTACCCCCTATTAATAAAAATAGTTTGTTTATAAAAACTTACTCTCTGATCCACCAAAACCACCTCCATTGTTTCTCCAGATGCGAGGTAAGTCATAGCCATCAAAACATTCATTTTTGTAGATTTCTGTTTTTCTATAGTAATTTGATAACTGGTTTCATGAATGTGTTGCTAATAGACAATATATTTAGGGAATTAGGTAGCTTTTAAATTAGATATAATTTTTTGAGATAAATGTTTGAGGTTATCTTCAACCAAGGAATATTCGAGATATAAGATCTTACTTGAAATATTTGAAAACCTTTCTGCCATTGTATGAACGTTGTTTTCTTAGTCCAGGTTCTTAAACTGTTTAATAAGACTCTTAAGATTGGTAGTTTTGTATTTAAGGTATTAAGATGTTTTGTATTATCGTAAATTGGCGAGTAAGATTATGTGAGATATGACACTACTTTTTTTCCCAAAACTAATTTTTTTTGTAGTTGTCTTTTTTTTAAGAAAGAATTACTCAAAATTTATCCAAAAATTGGTTTATTCCTCATATCTAACAATTTTCTAAAAATTGCTCAAATGTTTAGTGTCCTGAGTGTAATTACAATTTAGATCTTGGGCTTAGTTTTTCGATTTTGATTAAAATTAAAATAAAAAAAATACATATCAGCAAATTAAAATACACATCATTTTCGATTTTCCACGTCACAACCCAAAAAAAAAAACCTTATAGTATTTACGGGAAGACGAAAGGTCTCGTCGATTCATATGACGGTTGATTTATAATGTTTTGTGGCTGAGTTATCACAAGAAATAATCTGAAAGCAAATAGTTGATTTATATTACTTGACGGCTGAGTTATAATATTTACGGGAAAAAGAAAGGTCTCGTCGATTCATTTGGTGGCTGAGTTATAATGCTTTGTGGCTGAGTTATCACAAGGAATAATCTGAAAGAGGAAAACGAAAGGTCTCGTCGATTAATATGACGGCTGAGTTATAATGCTTAACGCCTGAGTTATTGCACAAAATAAAACAAATGTATTACAATAATACTGCATTGGACAAGTTTTTGCATTGTGCCCAACTTGTTTACATCGAGAGCATGCGTTTAGCTCATGGCTAAACGCGTCCAATCCATACCCTTCAAGAACAAGCTCCACAAGCTTGTCGCGTGTTGAGCCTCCATCTATCTGCACAACTATACACCCTCTATCGTCGGTGTTAAATACACATCTCTGTTTTTTTACCCAATTACCGGAAACAATTAGTACCAGAACTGGATCTATGAAAGAAAATGAAGAACAAGGTGAAGAAGAAGAAGAAGAAGAACAAGGTGAATAAGAAGGTGAAGAAGAAAGTGAAGAAGAAGTAGAAGAACAAGGTGAAGAAGAAGGTAAAAACCATGTGTGAACAAGATTCGAAGGAACGACGTTTCGTATTTCCGGAGAAGAAAGATGATGACATGGAATGCTGACATGGATGATGCGTCTGACGTGGCAAGTCAGCCATCAAACAAATTATAACTCAGCCTAAATAAAACTCAGCCATCAAACAAATTATAACTCAGTCACAACATGAATAACATTACAGTAATTAAAAAACAAAAAAATGGCAGCCAAATTCAGCCGCTTCATCAAATGAAAATATGTAACTCAGCCGTATTGTTTAATAAGTCAGCTGTAACTGAATAATATTCTAGTAATTAATCTTTTGCTACTAAGTCAGCCGTGAAATGGCCGAGTTGTACGATAAGTCAGCTTATCACGGCTGAGTTATAGCTTTTAACCATAACTCAGCCGTAACTACATCTCATAAGTCAGCCGTTTTTCATAACTCAGCCACCCGGAAAAAGTTAATTCAGCCGTGTTTTAGTGATAAATCTGCCAAAATTTTGACAACTCAAGCATTGGGTGAAAACTCAGCCGTAAGGACGGCTGAGTTAGAACATAACTCAGCCGTGACGCTTGGCTGAGTTATGCTCTAAGTCAGCCGTCCACTCTTACTCATATGTTTTTTCCATAAATCAGCCGCAACATACCTATAACTCAGCCGTCATTACCTCTGTAATGCGTTACGGCTGAGTTATTTAATACACGTCAGCGATTTCTGACGTGGCGTGATAATGGCATTTTTGTAATTACGTTTTTTCGGTAACATAAAACAAGTGCACGCTAGGTATTTTGAAAATACCTGAAATATTCTAGTAATAAAATCTTTTTTTTTTTTTTTGTAGATTTTGATAATATTACCTAAAATGTATAACATCTAAGTAAATCTCCCTTTTTTTTTAATTGGTGAAGGGCGGGAGGTGAAGCAGAATAAGTGCTACTTTCGTGGGTGAGAATTTTATTATTACAATCGTATAACCCATTAATCTTTTTTATATAGGCCTTGAATGGCCCCTGATTTTGCATTGGTTTTTGGATTTAGATTCTGCAAAATCTCCTTCTGAAGCCATTCACGATTATGAAAAAAATAGAATTCCTAAAATTTAGAAAAACCAGATTTTGGTGGATTTTACCAATTTGTTTGTAAAATCAAAAAACCACATTTTGTGGGTTTTTAGCCTGACTTTTTTTTTTCTAATATATATTTATTCTAATTTACTTAAATTTGCATTAATGTGTTTTCTATATACAATAAACCTATGTTTTTTTCTGCATCATTGTATTTTTTAATCTTTTAATAAAAATTTATAATTATTATTTTCTAATTTTTAAAATAATTATAATACATAAAACCCAAGCACTAATGAAAAGTTACCATTCAAGATTTTGCAAAAACTAAAATCTACACCAAAAATCAAATTTTTTAAAAAAAAATCAATAACTATAATGCAAAAACTAAAACCAAAATCTAAAAACCAGTTAAAAACCAATAGCCATTCATGGCCATAATTATACTGACAATACTTGGGTTCACCCCTAGGAATGAACCTATTCATTCACCTCCTTTTAAATAAGGAAATAAAATCTGTATACATTATTATAAAATTAAAAACTTAAACCGTTCTTTTATAAACACAAACCGATATATAATTTCATTCTAATTATAAAATCTAAACCCAAACCATCTCATTTGTAAACCCAAACCGACATAAATTTCTTTCTAATTGTAAAATCTAAACCCTAACATCTCATTTGTAAACCCAAACCGACTCATTTGTAAACCCAAACCGACATATAATTTCGTTCTAATTGTAAAATCTAAACCCTAACCATCTCATTTGTAAACCCAAACCGACATATTAATTTTGTTCTAATTGTAAAATCTAAATCCTAACTACCTCATTTGTAAACCCAAACCGAAATAATTTCGTTTTAATTGTCAAATCTAAACCCTAATTCTCATTTATAAACTCAAATCGATATATAACCTCGTTTAATTGTGTGACAACCCGTCCCGTGGACCCCATTAGCCCCCCCCCTCGCTAGCTTGTCCCCATAGGCCCTAAGCTGGCCCTGCAGGGCATCAATCCTAACCCCTCACCGTGAAAAGTAAATCACATCCAAATCCACCAGTAGGTTATTGGTGCGCCAGACGTTCCTCGAACCATGGTCCCCACCCTTTAACAACCTTCCCACAGGACAATTGGTGACAGCTTGTCTTGTGGGAGGATTGTTAAAGGGTGGGGATCAGGGTTTGAGGAACGCCTGGCGCACAAATAACCTACTGGTGGATTTGGATGTGATTTCCTTTCCACGGTGAGGGGTTAGGATCGATGCCCTGCAGGGCCAACTTGGGGTCCATGGGGGCGGCTAGCGGGGGGCTAGTGGGGTCCACAGGATGGTTTGTGATAACAGGATTTTCACCCAGGGTATCAATTCCCTATGCAGTTGTAGTACAAAGGGTTATCAATCCAAATGGTTGTTATGCTAGGAGATGAGATATGATCAGAACTATGCAAGTCAAGCCAAGCAATAAAATGGGTTTGATCTAACAATCCTAAAATAAATAAAATAAATTAAATAAACAAGAACCACACGACCTAAGCAATCGATGCAAGCATTCAAGTACAGGATCGGGTGGGGTGATCGGGTTAAGAGATCACGGATGAACAGCTCAAAGGTATACACAAAGCTGGTGATCGAGTACCAGTTCGGGTAAGGGATCGAGTTATGAATAAAAATGTAAAAAATCAAGATGCAAAAGCTCCTAAGGATGGGGTAATCGACTCCTAAGTGTTCCTGACCAGTATGGATGACCTACATGCCTCAAGCAAATATTCCCTAGACAATGAATCTCTAAAATCTTGTTAAAACACTCTCGTGATAGAAACAATCAACCTTGATCACTCCCCTGCCCAAGTCTCGTTGGAGAAACATGACCAAGCAGGCAATACAAACCGATTCATTATTGTCAATAAACTCCTTACACATCTAATCTCTTAGGCTAAGTGAGTAAATCTCTAGCATTGATTGATTCAAGCATTTCATCTACATCTCTCAATGGTAAAACACCTTAGATCTAATCTCAACCTCTCGGTCTCTTGATAGCATTAAAAACACCAATCTAGAAAGGAATTTATAAAACATAAACAATCAAGCTAAGACATCCTAACCAATCAAGAACACAAAATCGTCTATCCCATCCCTAGAAACTTTGATTCACTACTCAGATCTCATTGCAGAAAACACAAAAACATAGATAAACGAAAATTGCATTGTATTGAAAAATAAGATAGAAGTAAATAGTACATAGTATAAATCTAAAAGGATAGCAAAAGAAATGTAAACCAAATCCTAACAAAGTAGAAAAAGTGTTTGAGTCGCTCAAGATCTCTCTCAGAAGCTCTCGCTCTCTGTGTTGAGTGTCTGCGGCGTGCTAGGGCGAGAGGAAGAAGAGGGGGTGGGGTTTATATATGGAAACCCTTTTAACCTAGCTTCCCAATCCTGCCCGAGGGTCTGCTCGATGAGGTGCACGAGGATAAGGTCAGGTTACTCGGATAGGTCTTCGGGTTGTTCTTCCTGCTCTTGGATCCTCTTTGATCGGGTTGAGGTTCGGACTGTTCTTCCTGCTCAACATCTCCTTCGGGTACATGCTCGGATTTGACCTTGTTTCTCCCCATTTTAGGCTCTAAAGCACCTGTTTTCATCCAAAATGTGCAAATGCAAGAATGCAACACCCTAAATGGCCTAAATGCGAAATCCTGCAGTTAATGACCTAAAAATGCTAAGGTTAGCATAAATATAATGCAAAATATGGACAAAAAATGATGCTTAAAACATGTAAATTAGAGAGTTATCAGACCCGAAAACTTAAATCTTACTAGTCCTCTAGCAAGGAAGTAGGAGGATGTGGTTTAAAAATGGGGACTCATAACCTTTTTTGCTAAGCGAAGGATTCAAGCTATAGTCCTTAAAGATAGTTTACTGGTGCTAAGATCAATTGACATACTTACAAATATTTTTCTATGCTTATCACCATGCATCGATCTAGTTCAACCTCCAATAAAAGTAAAGACTTGCAATTCCAAAGAACATCTCCTTCACATTCATTTAAGTGCTTGGCGAATTCTTGCAAAATGGAAGGTGAATCAAACTCAATCGGTTTCAAGGGTAAGGTTTTTTGGTAGGGTGGTTTCAAACAATATCTTTGGGTAGTTTTCTCTCAAAAGATGGAATACTAGACAGTTGTGAAAACTATCTAAGATTGAGAACAATTAATGAATACAAAGCTTAACTCTTGATAATCTACCATTTTCTTATTCACTTTTTTTTTTTTTTTTTTTTATCAAACCTCCTAGAATAAAACTACCCACAACTTTGATATTAACTCTTTTTTTTATAATCCCTAAGGTCTAAACTTTAAACATCTAGCTCTTTTTTTTTTCTTTGCTAAACTCCTAATAACATTTCTATATTATTTTTTTTTTCTTTTTCTAGGAGACTATATAGCAAGATTTTTTTTTTTTTTTTTTTTTTTTTTTACTTAGAGACTTAGAGCTAATTGAACCGAACCTTAGGGACCTTCTTCTTTAATTTCCTTTTTATTCCTCAACCCAACCCCAAATAATCATGCTAACCACCTATCTTTTAAAACCAATTCTATTAGCTAGTCCAAATGATTCTAACTTAGCTAAATCAAGAGCCAATTCTTTATCGTTCTCAATACTCTCAAGGTTTCACAACCTATAGCACAATGAAAAGGCCTCACTCAACAATTCACAACAAGGTTTGAAAGAAAGGTTTGGGCTCAAGGGCAGAAAAAACAAATCGGGTTAAACGAAAAGATTGGTAAAAATGGAGTGCTAACCCGAGTTTAGAGTTATCATGAGCGAGTATTCAAATTCCATAAGCAATACAATTTAAGTTCAGGTTAAGTCCAATAATATAGAGATGAATTCAATGTTCAAGCAAGTGGAGGAAGCATTCAAAAGACACAAGGTTCTAAACAAAGATTTTTCATTTTTTTCCAAGGATTGATCTAGCAATAATGAATTGTGATTAAGGGCTATAACTTCAATCCTAAGGTTTAACTTTAAACAAGGTGGTTTTAATCATTGTCCCCTAAGATGCATATGCAACAATCCTATATGAAGCAAACTAGACTCAATCTTAATAATTTTAAATGCAACTACAGGAACACTTTTTAAAAAAAAAAAATTTTTAAATTTTTCAAATTTTTTGGTTTTTTTTTATGCAAATAGATGCAGACTCAAATGAATAATACTAGCATGCAAAAATTTGAAATAAGAAAATAAAACACAATGTTATATACATTCTCAGACTCTCTCCCAAACCTAAATTACACAGTCCACTGTGTAAATAAAAGTCTGAAATAGAAGTCTGAGAATCACACAAGATGAAACAAAAGAAAATGCAATGGTATAGACAATGGTTTGGATGAAAGTGGCACCTCATGGGTTGGTGAAGAAGGAGGTTGTAGCAGCCTCCATGCTCCCCAACGTGTAGCCAGGATCGTCACCAGCTTTAGCAGGCGCCATGATTCACTCATCAGAGAGCTCGGTTATGTGCACGGATGACTTGCTCGGACCAGCATCTGAGGGTTAGATCGGGTAAGGCATCGCGTAGTTCATCGGGTAGGGCATCGGGTAGTACGATGGGTATGGTGGAAGAGGTCCGGAATGGTCACCCGTGTAGCCGCTTGCAGGGTGCATCGAGTACGGCATCGGATATGGCATCAGATAGGTCCGAGGGAATGACCCGAGTGTTCACCCGAATTGGTGCTCGATGGTGGCATCGGATAAGTTATCATGTACCCCATCGGGTTAGGCGTCGGATAGGTATCTGAGTGGCTTCTAAGCGATCAGTCGGGTCTGGTGACATCCTCCTCTGCCTGGGGCTCGTAAGATGACGCTCTGTGAGGCTCTGGAGGTGCTAATCCTCGAATTCCTCCTAGTGGTCCGCTCCTCCCCATCCATGTGGGTACATATGCCGAAGTGGGAGCTGAGGCACAGCTTGCCTTGTCTTGCAACTCCTTGATCTGTCCTCCCATCACCTTCACTGAGCCGGTAAGGTCCTTCACCTTCCTAGCCAGGAACTTGTTCATCCTCTTCAACCATTTAATTCTCTTGTAAGCTTCTCTCACCCCAACATGTTGCTTTTGAGAGCAAACATACTCCTCAAAGTCATAGTCCTCCGAATTGTATCCCTGTCCTTGTCCTGTTGGCTCTCTCTCTTCAGCCTCGGACTCCCCCTTAGGGTTGTATAGCTCCTCCAATGGTGGCATGAAGTCTATGTTCTCCCCTAGCCGAATTTTGGTGCACACGACGTTGGGCAGGATCATTTGGGTGGCTCCGGCAGCTGGATGGACGAACTTGAAGAGCAACATATCATTTGGCCTCTCATAGGCCAAGAATCTCGCCAGTGTCAGGTACTCGATGTCTAGCCATCTCAGCTCATGTACCACTCCCTTAAAAGGCACATCGCAGGCTACCAAAATTGGTGTGACCAATTCTCCTATGGAGATCTCTCCAGCTCCCTCTCTTCTCTCAGTTTTCATTGCCCAAGACTTTAGGTAAAGGAACTGATCGAGCAGCACAAAGATCATTCTAGTGTCAGCAGCATCCCTTACCAGCGGTCTACCATCCCTAGCATTGTCTAATACTCCACACAAGGCAATGTCTAGCAGCTGGTGCTCATGATCATTCACATTCCCAGTCTCCTTCCTGGCGAATAATGTGCAAGCTAGGGACTTGTGAAAATACCTCAAAATAGGGTTCTTTATTTGAGCAGACTTGAAGCTTGTATACTTATGGCCGGCCATAGGGACTTCATCTCCTCCTTGCTTACCTCCATGTTCTCTCCACTCCCAGCCTTGAAACCATATGAAACACATCTATTTGTGGGTGTGATGATGAATGTATGGAATGATGAGATATGAAATGAATGAATGGCAGGGTGTTTCAATTCCCCTTATGCAATTGTAGTATAAGAGGTGTCAATCCAATCTGAGAGTTTGCAAGCAATCAGGATGTGCATATATGTCTAAGTCAAGCCAAGTATGTAGGATGTTTGTCACTAACAACCTAATGATGAATGTAAAATGCAGAAAGTAAAACCTACAAGAACTAGATGCTAAATATAAATGGAACAGAATGATTATGACAATTATGAAGCTAGAACAGAAATATAAGCTATGATAATGCAAGTAATGAACTAATGCAATGCAAGTAATGAACAAGATACTAAGTGAATGCAACAGAAATGCAACTAAAATGAGACAAGACAAACACAAATCATAAACCAAAGTTCTGGGGATGAACTCGAGCAAGCACTCGATCGAGTGTAGATCGAGTGCAGGGTCGAGCTGGACAAACGCAAAAAACAGAGCAACACAAGAAAAACATAGCAATATAAAAGAGAATCAAACAACAAGCAAGCAGCAGGATTTAAGCTAGGAAATCAATAAACAAGGAAGGCCTTGAGGAGGGATTCATGGGCTGGACTAATGATTGAGGTCATCTAACTTGGTCAACAAATCTCAAACAACTTGAGCTAATCTCTAGACAATATTTTCTAAGAACATGTTTAATCCACTCTCATGGCAAAAAACAATCAAGCTCATATATATCTAGACTTGTTCTCACAAAGTAAAGAATCCACACAAGCAAGCATTAAGCAATATGTCAAATACCAAACAAGACCTCTAATCTCTTAGCAAGCCTAATGGTAAACTCTAGATCTAGCCTTATCTATGCTCCTTAGACATTGGTGTGATGCTAAGAGGCTTGAAATCAAACCCTACCCTCTCAGTTATAGGATCAGCATTAAGAACATCTAGCCTAGAAGAGATCTACAACAATCAAGCTTGACCAAATCAAACAAACCTCAAACACAAGCCAGCCTAACCCATCCTCAAGATCCTAAGCAACTACTCACAAGAACACATGATGAACATCAAAGTCATAAACCCAGAAAATACTGAAACTTGCATCAACAGAAAGATAAAGCAAAGATCTACAATATTGAAGAAGGAATCAAACACGAATTCTTAATATCTTGAAAGTTATGAAACCAACAAAATCCAAGAATCTTATGTTTTCTCCTTCAAAAGAAGGTACAAGATCTAAGAAAATAAAAGTGCAAAAGGAATAATTCCCAAAAGGGTAAAACTAGGTTTTTGACTCTCTAAGACTCTTGGTGGCTGCAGGGTACAAGACCTTTAAATAGAAAAAGTAGTGGAAGCCCTAAAAATCCTAAAAGACAAAATAGCTAGGCGGCTCGGCCAACTCAACCTGGTGCTCGGTCGAGTGACCGGTCGAGGTTGCTTCTCTGGTGCAATTTCCATTCGGTCGAGTCTATTTCCGCACACGGTCGAGTGTCTGGTCGAGTGGGCGGTCGAGTGGGACTCCGGACCTTGGTTATTCAGCCTTAACTCTCTTGCTTTCTCCTCTTGTTTGCTTCACTTCTCCTCAGCATTGCTTCCATGCTGCTTAAGCTCCAAAATCACCTGTTTATGCATGAAAAGATGCAAATGCAATGCAACTAAACTCTAATGCAAGAACAGTCCTAAAGCTATGCAATAATGGTCAAAATGGATAGCAAAAGATGCAAAAGATGAGAGTAAACTAAGGGAAAACAGGTTAAAATATATGAACATCAACACCCCCAAACTTAGTCTTTGCTTGCCCTCAAGCAAATAAACCAGACATAAGAAGGTAGGTGAGGTTTAAAAGTGGGATCTCAGCTTCTAAAGCTTGCTAATAGACCATCTAGAATCAATGTCCAAGTTACTAGTACTATGATGCAAGTTGAATGAGCTGTAATTAAAGATTTTAGACAAGCATATCACAACCTTTACTGATTTGAGCCTTAGATATCCACATGCATTCAAATCAACCATTTCCTTTAACATTCATTAATCAAGAACATGAATCAATCTTATGCAATGCTTAAACTCATTTGGCTTGGAGATAAAGGTTTTGAGACAATGGTGGTCTCTCTTTAGAGTTGGGCTTATCAATATCAAGGTTCTCTCATAAAAATAGATTGAGCTTTAGAAGAATGCTAAAGGTAAGAACACTTAGACACATACAAGAACAAAACCTTGTCTACCCAAAGGCACCCAAAGTGTTTATCCTATCAATCTAAACCCAAATGATCCTAGTGCTACCCTTTTAACTTCTTCTTTTCTCTTTCACCCTTTTCTCTTTTGGTTTTCAAGTCTTAGGAGAGGTTTCTTATTTGATTTTTCTAGTGGGATGGGGGATTCTTACTTATTTGCTATGGTTTTCTTCTCTTCTTATTCTTAAGACATAGAAGCATTTTGCAAGACTTTTCTTTTCTTTCTTTTCTTTTCTTTAACTAGAACCACCTTTAAACAATCTTATACTTCCCATCCTTTCACTAGACTTTGATTTTGCTTAAACACACTTCCCTCCTAAAAACTCTACCTTTTTCTTTCTCTTTTTCCTCTTTTCTTTTCAAAACAGCCAAGTCCCAAACCCAACAAGTGAACCACCTATTCCTATCTAGTTTGAAAAATGCAAACAAGAACTACACAAGCCTTTACTCTTCTCAGTTTAAACCTAACACTTTCTACCAAGCTCAATCCCAAAAATAGGCCTCACACACACAAGAATAAACATGGCTTGAAAGAAGGGTTGGTTAAGGGGTAGGGAAACTGATTTTAATGGTTTAACCAGCTACTTGGATCAACAAGAGTGGTAAAAAGGAAAAAGATGATCCAAATATGTATATAGTATCCATGAGTTTAAAGCAATGCACACATTGATAATTGTAAGTCAATATTAGGTTCTTATAAATAGGAAATGGCATCAAATCACAAGATGCTTCAATTTAGACCAAATGCAATGCAGGAATTCAAGGCTTGGTTCAATCTTATGCTTCTAACTACTCAACTAGCATCAAAATACTATTAACTTGGGAATTGATCCTAGTTTGGTGAATCTAGCAAGCTAACAAGGCAAAACTCATCATAGATCCCTAATGCAAATATTTAACAGTCCTACATGAAACATGCTAAACAAGATCCTAATATGCAATGCAAACTACATGAACACTCTTTTTTTTATAAAGATTTTTGCAAAAAAATTTCAAATTTTTTGGGTTTTTCTATGCCTTAGATGCTATGCAAATGCTAACATGATTATGCTAAAAATTTTAAATAAGAAAACAAAACACAATATCAAATGCTATCTCAAACCCTCCCCCAAACTTAAATCACACAGTCCTCTGTGTGAAAGAAATATGTAAGAGGATTCAAGACCTAAAACAAAACACAATATGAAATGCAATGGTATTTACAAGTGAAGGTGATAGTGGTACCTCAAGGATTGGAGAAGAAACTGCCCACATCCTCTTGCATGCTGTCAAAAGTGTAGTTGGGGTCTTGTTGGTGACTTGGAGAAGGAGATTGGGGCAGCTCGACGATGGCAATCGACCGTGACTCGGTCGAGTACGTGCTCGAGTGGGGGGGGGGGTCGAGTTCGACTGCGTATGCCAAAATTCTGACCTTGCTGCTGGTAGAACTGCTGGTAGAGTGTTGGATCCATGAAGTATTGGGGTGGGATGGGAGGGTAACCTGGATATCCTGGATAAGCAGCTGGAGCTGGGAAGCCATAAGGTGTTCTGGGCTGGAACTTGGCCGAGTGCATCTGGGGTGCTCGGTCAAGTGGGTGCTCGAGTGACCCGGTCGAGTGCCTCGAAAATTGTTGTTCTCGGTTACTTGAACTCCTCTTCCTCTGATTTGGCTTGCACATTGAAGCTCTAGCTGGTTCCACAGGGTTTGCAACTCCTGAAAGTGCTCTAGTTGAGCTACTCCTCCTTAAAGGGCTTGAATGGCTTGGAGATGAGTTTGCACTCTTCAGCTCAGCAATCTCCTTCTTTAGGCCCTTGATGGACTTAGCCATATTGGTCACCTTCTTCTTAAGCTTATCAAACCTCTTCCCATGCCACTTGTTCCACCTTTGCAAAAGTGTCAACCTCTTGCTATTCTCTCTCACTCCTCTACTATCCCTTGGGTTGGGCTCATAATCTTCAAAGTAAAATTGCTCCTCCCCATCAGCCATTTACACATCTCCAGCTCCATCAACTCTAGGTTGAACTATCCCATCAAACAAAAACTCATCAGCTGGCCAAAAGTCAATGTTTGCTCCTTCTTGAATGGTGGTGAGCTCTTGGTTAGGTAAGATCAACTGTTTTTTTCCATCTGTTAGAAGCTCAAAGTTGAAAATATGATTTCCTTGATGCATCTCCTTGGCTAGTATGAGAGTAGAGGTGAGGTAGCTTGAATCAATCCATCTTGGTAAGACCTTCTCTCCTCTAAGTGGGACCTTGGCAGCTTGTAGAATTGGAGTAATGATGCCTCCAATGGTTAGGGCTCCCCTTGAACCTTTGTTTTGCAACTTGCCCACCCAACTTCTCAAATACATCATGTGGTCAACGAGCACCATTGCAAGATCAGTCTCCACAGTGCTCCCAATAATGATGGTTCCATCTCTTGCCTTAAGGATGATTCCATTGAGAGCCATATCAATCATCTTCAACTCACCCTCATTGAGATTTCCAGTTTCCTTCCTAGTAAAGAAAGTATTTGCTAAGGCCTTGTGGAAGTACCTTAGAACTGGGCTTCTTATCTTTGAACTCTTGGTCTTGGAGGATGAATAAAGGATGTTGTCTCTAATGGTTTCCCAAATGGAATAGAGCTCTTCTCTTGGTATCATCAAACTCCTATTACTCCCAACTTCAAAACCAAACACATTGGCTATCTTCTTCAATGGAAGCTTATACTTCTCCCCCTTGATTGTGAAGGCAATATGACCAGCTCCCAACTCATCATCCTTCCTTGCATATGTGTGCAGGTTGACTGTGGCCAGAAACTCACAACTTTCTTCCTTGTAACCCTCCATGCAAAGCCCCATGAACTTGGTTAGGTTGCTCTTGTCAAAAAGATACTCCACATCTTCATCAATGGCTAGCTTTTCCATGGTTTCCTTGTGTGGATATCTAGTCCCCAGGAACTCCATTCTCATGAAGGCTTCATAAAGTTGCCTCTTTGTCAAACCACAAGATTCTGCTTCTCCATCATCCTCTCCCTCTTCTTCTTCATCTTCTTCCTCACTCTCACTTTCAATCTCCTCTTGTTCAACCTCAACTGCTGGCCTCTTCCCTTTGGCCTTGTTTCTCCTCATGAACTCACTAAGAGTTGGTTCCCTTTCTTCTTCACTTTCAGTTCTCTCAGGATCTTCCTCAACTGACTGATTTCTTGAACACGGCATCTGACTTAATAGGCCACTCGAACAACCACTCGGTCGAGTGCTTGCTCGAGTGGGGCGTCGAGTGGTTCTTCAAGATTCTTCTCTTGATTCAAGGCGATCATCACGACGTTCCATGGAGCTTGCAGCCGCTTGTTGAGACTTCCTAGTAATCCTTGAAGATATTTTCGAACAGAACTGAAGGGAATAGACTCAAAGCTTAAGGTTAATAGGTTAGTGACCCAAAAACTTAAAAGAGCTAAGCTTGAGCAAAAGATGAACTTTGAGAGAGATTTTAAAACTTGATTTTAGTTGTTTTGAGCAAATGAGATAGTGTGAGAGATATAGGATCGTGTAAGGCTCTATTTAAAGAAGCTAAGGGGACAAGGAGATAAGGGTGGAGCGTCCATACCATTCAAATTTGAAATGGAATCTTTGACCTGCTTTTTGCTGCCACTCGACCTCACACTCGAGCAGCACGTGGTCGAGCTCCCTTGACCAAAGTTTGAAAATTCAAAATTTCTTCCTTTTCTTCCCTCCACTCGATCATTCTAGAGAAATGGGAATCGAATGGGCCTTAGTTCTTTGCCAACTCGGTCGAGTACCTCTCGTGGGCTGGTCGAGTGGGCTTGAGAATCTACTTCCCCAAGTCCAAATCTCTCCATACCCATCTACACTTTCATTAAAAGGCCTGTCCAACACAAACATAAAAGGAAACACATCAAAACTACTAAGATAATAAAGCATATTTACAAAGGATACCTTAGGGACTTCCTCCCTAGTGAGCTTGTTTAGAGTCGCTAAGCTTGACTTTGGTTGCCTTCTTAGGCCTGGTCTAGATACCAAGGAGGTGATGAAATCCTCCCTGGAACCTCTTTATCACTGTGAAGTTGATCCTTGATCACTTCACCCTTAACACACAAACCATATTTCTTCTTGATTTTGAGCCTTGGTCTTGCTTTCCTCAAAGACCTCTTGTTTAGCTTGACTTGGAGATCCTTAACCATACCAGTCAACTCTTGAACTGAACTCTTAAGCTTTTCCACAGAATCCTCTTGAAGAGAGAGCTTAGCCTTTGGAGTTGCCTCATCACTTAAACCTTCATGACCACCTTTGTCCTTGATAGTAAATGGTTGATCATCAATGGTAGGAAGGTTGGTTGGGTTATAGATGTTGAACTTCATAGCTATACCCTCAGCAATGTTCAAGGTCACAAGACCTTCCTTGACATCAATAACTGCTCCAACAGTGGCTAAGAATGGCCCCCGGAGAATGATAGGATCTTCAGATTCCTTGTCCATCTCCAATACCACAAAATCTGTATGAACCCTTGCTCTCCCTATCTTCACTGGAATATTCTCCAACTTGCCAACCACATCTCTATTTGACCCATCAGCTAGGCATACATGAAGGTTGGTGGACTTGAAGTCAGTGTGTCCAAGCTTTTGAGCTATAGAATAGGGCATCACACTGATAGATGCTCCCAAGTCACATAAGCACTGGTTGTAATGAAGATAGCTGAGTGTGCAAGGTAGATAGAATGGACCTGGATCCTTAAGCTTAATTGGGATGATAAATCCTCCAAGGTCTTCAAGATCCTTCTCATCTTGAGCTTGAGCCTTCTTCTTTGACAAATCAAGCAGAAAATCCCTATAGAGAGAATATGGATTATACTGTTCCAAGGCAGGTCCTCTCTCTTCTTCTTGGTAAGCAATGATGATCTCTTGTATGGCCATCACTTCTTCTTGTTTCTCAATCACAACCTCTTCCTTTAAAGCTTTCACTTCCTCTTGTTGCAAGGCCATCATCTCCTTTTTCTCAATGATTTCCCTTAATTCCTTAAGCTTCTGTGCCTTGAAACGTCCTGGGAATGGTAGAGGTGGTTCGTAAGCAGGAGGGATGTACTTAGCAGGCTTGACAGCTTCTGATCCTTCAGCTCGATCGACCACTCGATCATGCACTCGGTCGAGTGCTGACTCGAGCTCTTGGTCGAGTGCAATGTCGGATTCAGATTTCTTCTCAAAACTTCACTCAGGGCTTCAATAACTGACCAATCCTCCCCATCTTGAACATCATTGTCCTCATCAGAGATATGAATGGCTTTTGCAGTGAACTCCCTTGAATCTTGAACAGCTTTTCCAGGGAGTTGGTTGGGCTTAGGAGCTGAAGTAGAGGCAATGTTGCTCTCCATAAACTTCACTCTAGAATTGAGACCTTCAAACTTCATGTTAAGGTCATTATACTGGGATGTGAGCCTTTGATTCAACTCAGCAAACTGTTTAGCCTCCTCAATCTTTCCATTGGATTGGTCAGTTATTGGGGCTGGAACACTTGTTGTTGCTGCTTGGGTACATAGTTTTTTTTGAATTTAATGTTAAATTAGATTCAAAGAAAAATTACATTTGTACAACTAGTGCAGCAAAAGCTGAATGTTTTGAGCTGAAAATTTTTTAAAGTTGAAACAGAGTTTAGCTATCAGTGAAATCTAAAGACACGCTTGTAGCCACACTTGAAAAGCCTCTTCATACCGACGATCGCCCAATCTTCCAATCGCCAAGAGCTGATCCCGTACTTGCCGATCAATCCATCCCACCAAGTATGTAGCAGAATGTGGCGGATCACCATGTCTTCGACCATTACGTTCGCGCCAAATAGTATACACCACCACTTGAAAGACATACCTGAGGAGGAAACCTTCAACGCGGGGGAGAGTAGAGAGTGAAAGGTGAGCCAGTACCACAGACCAATCCGTAGAATAATGAGACTTAAACAGCCCCTTAGCAAGCGCCGACCACACCCCAGAAACAAAGGTGCAAGAAAAGAACAGGTGGTCACGCGTTTCCAACATGGAGTTGCAGAACACGCAGGTCCCTGCTTGGGTACATAGTTTTGTTGCTGTTGAGGCTGTTGAGGTGGATACACTTGGTCTTGTGGATTTGCTACATTGGTGCTTCTATAGGAGAGGTTGTTGTTCTTGAATCCTCCTCCTTGGTTGTAGCCCTTGAATCCTCCTTGATTCTGCATATAGCATAACTCAGCAAATTCCCTCTCTCCTTCTTGAACTGGAACCTCTTCTTCACCAATGAAGTGAATGGACTTTTGTTGGCTAAGGAGGATCTTGTCAAGCTTCTCATTGACCATCTTCAAATCCTTCTTGTACTTGTCTTCTTGGTCAGTGGAGGTGGACCCTATGGTTCTGTTATAGTCCTTAAGCTTCTCATTGACTGAGCAAGATTTTCAACCAATTCCCATCCTTCTTCCACATTCTTGTTGAGGAAGTTGCTATTGAGGCTGTATCAAGAAGCATTCTGATCTTGGGAAGCACACCTCTATACAAAGTACTTAGGAGGGACTCATTACTGAAGCCATGGTGAGGACACTGAGTTTGGAATCCTTTAAACCTCTCCCAAGCTTCACAAAAGCTCTCATTGTTTCTTTGAGCAAATCCAGAGATTTCATTCCTCAATCTAGCAGTCCTTGCATTGGAGAAGAATTTTGCCAAGAAAGTCTTCTTGCAAGCATCCCATATGGTTATTGCTCCAGTTGGAAGGGTCTTCTCCCAGAGGTGAGCCTTGTCTCCAAGTGAGAAGGGGAATAGCCTTAACTTGAATCCATCTTCACTCACTCCATTAATCTTTGTGAGACCACATATTCTATCAAATTCATCAAAGTGGTCTAGGGGATCCTCCATTGGCAACCCATGGAACTTGTTGGCTTGAATCATGGAGATCAGTCCACTTTTGATCTCATAATTATTGTTTGCTACTGTGGGAGGCACAATACCAGCTCTCTGGCTATGTGTGTTTGGTGCATCTCCAGCACCAATATTTCTTTCCCTTGGAGCTTGTTGATCTTGTTGCTCCATTAGCACTTGTTGTTCTTGTTCCTGATAGATCCTTGTTCTCTGCTGTCTTAGGTCCCTTGGTGGTCTGTTGATGTGATCTAGGAGTCTTAGAAGATTGTGATGACCCTTGGACCTTGTTTGCATCAACAGGCGTGAGTACAGACTTGAACAGGTACTCGGTCGAGCGCAGGCTTGAGTGGGTGGTCGAGTCGACTGGGAAGTGATGTCTATTTGTATACGCTTCCTGACTCGATCAAGTGCTCGATCACTCACTCGGTTGAGTGGTGGTCGAGTTGATGGTCGAGCTGGTACCTGAAACTCAATCACAGACAAGCAGGAGAAGAAACGAGATCAGTAGCGAACAAGTGGATAAACGAACTTAATCTTAGACTTCTATTGATCCTAATTGTCACAAAAACACTCTCAAATGGGCAACGGCGCCAAATTGAAACACATCTATTTGTGGGTGTGATGATGAATGTATGGAATGATGAGATATGAAATGAATGGATGACTGGGTGTTTCAATTCCCCTTATGCAGTTGTAGTATAAGAGGTGTCAATCCAATCTGAGAGTTTGCAAGCAATCAGGATGTGCATATATGTCTAAGTCAAGCCAAGTATGTAGGATGTTTGTCACTAACAACCTAATGATGAATGTAAAATGCAGAAAGTAAAACCTACAAGAACTAGATGCTAAATGTAAATGGAACAGAATGATTATGACAATTATGAAGCTAGAACAGAAATAGAAGCTATGATAATGCAAGTAATGAACTAATGCAAGGCAAGTAATGAACAGGATACTAAGTGAATGCAACAGAAATGCAACTAAAATGAGACAGGACAAACACAAATTATAAACCAAAGTTCTAGGGATGAACTCGAGCAAGCACTCGATCGAGTGTAGATCGAGTGCAGGGTCAAGCTGGACAAACGCGAAAAACAGAGCAACACAAGAAAAACAGAGCAATATAAAAGCGAATCAAACAACAAGCAAGCAGCAGGATTTAAGCTAGGAAATCAATAAACAAGGAAGGCCTTGAGGAGGGATTCATGGGCTGGACTAATGATTGAGGTCATCTAACTTGGTCAACAAATCTCAAACAACTTGAGCTAATCTCTAGACAATAGTTTCTAAGAACATGTTTAATCCACTCTCATGGCAAAAAACAATCAAGCTCATATATATCTAGACTTGTTCTCACAAAGTAAAGAATCTACATAAGCAAGCATTAAGCAATATGTCAAATACCAAACAAGACCTCTAATCTCTTAGCAAGCCTAATGGTAAACTCTAGATCTAGCCTTATCTATGCTCCTTAGACATTGGTGTAATGCTAAGAGGCTTGAAATCAAACCCTACCCTCTCAGTTATAGGATCAGCATTAGAAGAGATCTACAACAATCAAGCTTGACCAAATCAAACAAACCTCAAACACAAGCCAGCCTAACCCATCCTCAAGATCCTAAGCAACTACTCACAAGAACACATGATGAACATCAAAGTCATAAACCCAGAAAATACTGAAACTTGCATCAACAGAAAGATAAAGCAAAGATCTACAATATTGAAGAAGGAATCAAACACGAATTCTTAATATCTTGAAAGTTATGAAACCAACAAAATCCAAGAATCTTATGTTTTCTCCTTCAAAAGAAGGTACAAGATCTAAGAAAATAAAAGTGCAAAAGGAATAATTCCCAAAAGGGTAAAACTAGGTTTTTGACTCTCTAAAAAGTTGGACTCTTGGTGGCTGCAGGGTATAAGGCCTTTAAATAGAAAAAGTAGTGGAAGCCCTAAAAATGCTAAAAGACAAAATAGCTAGGCGGCTCGGCCAACTCGACCTGGTGCTCGGTCGAGTGACCGGTCGAGTTGGCTTCTCTGGTGCAGCTTCCACTCGGTCGAGTCCATCTCCGCACACGGTCGAGTGTCTGGTCGAGTGGGCGGTCGAGTGGGACTCCGGACCTTGGTTCTTCAGCCTTAACTCTCTTGCTTTCTCCTCTTGTTTGCTTCACTTCTCCTCAGCATTGCTTCCATGCTGCTTAAGCTCCAAAATCACATGTTTATGCATGAAAAGATGCAAATACAATGCAACTAAACTCTAATGCAAGAACAGTCCTAAAGCTATGCAATAATGGTCAAAATGGATAGCAAAACATGCAAAAGATGAGAGTAAACTAAGGGAAAACAGGGTAAAATATATGAACATCACCATACAACTTCTCCATCTCCTTGAAGGTAAGCCGGTACTCCTTGTTGCGCATGGAGAAAGTGATGAACCCGATCCCCCCATCAGGTAGTAGGGTTGGGTGGTCTTCAAAGTAGTGCAACCGCAGCGTGGCAAGGAAGTGAACCGTCTCCTCCTCATAAGCTTTGAGGTTGGCTTGCATCATCTGGCCCAAGTGGCACATGTCGAAAAGGAATTCGACATCTCTAGCGACCCCCAACTGCTTCATTGTTTCACGGTGAGGGTAGCGAGTTCCTACAAAGCTCATCTTGCAAAGGACCTTGAAGAGTTTGGTCGGAGTCTCCACCTCTTTTTGCTTCAGCCTCCGCGAAGCCAGGCGTGTGCGTTCTCTCTGATCCTCTTCTCGGTCATGGCTCTCCTCCTCCGTGTCTCGATCTTCTTCTTCAGCCGCTCTCTCAGCTACCTTCTCAGCCTTTTCAGAGGCTGGTCTCTTCTCTCACGCAACCGCAGCTTTTTTCCTTAACCGCGAGTTTGGATCTCCTCTGGTTCTCCTCCATCGGCATCAGAATCGACCTCCATTGGGTTGGTTAAGGTTCGTTCGGACGTAGATAGGTCCCTACGTCAAGGAGATCGGCGGTCGGCACTCGCCACCGGGCTTGGTGAACAAACTCGGGGGTCTGCACGATCGGTTTCTCGAGCACCTGCTCGGGTGACGGATTGGGTTGAGCATTGGATTGGGGATTGGAAACATCCACTCAAATGCAAAACGTCTCCTCTTCCTTGGGAATCGCAGGGTTCGACGGCTTCACCTCCAGTTCGAGCAGTGGCGGAGGTTGATCCGCTCAACTTCTTTTGGTAGGTTTTCATCTTTGGTGCCAATGTTGAATCCTTGAAAAGAGAACAAGCTAAACTTCGAGATTAATAGGGTTATTTCCCAAGAGATTAAAGGCTCTCGATCCCTTGAGAGAAAAATAGAAAGTTGGAAGGCAAAAAGCTTTTAGGGTTGAGAGACTTATTGATTTTGTGATGCTGAGGGAGAAGGGTTATAGTCCCTTTAAATAGAAGAGGGTTAGCAACTTGGGCTTCGCCGAGAGTGGACTAGAGTTTGTGGGACTCGGACTCCACTCGCCACCCGAGTAGGAACACGATCAGGCGCATCGGGATCAGATTTGGGTAGAGCCTCGGATTCCCAAAAATTTCCTTTTTTTATTTATAAATATATGTAAATATGTAAAAATCGAAAATAAGACAAAATAGGTAAATAAAATTAAAAGAAAATAAAAAGGATACCTTTGGGACTTCCTCCCAAGTGAGCTTGTTTTAAGTCACTAAGCTTGACTCTTCATGCTCTTCAAGCATGAGTTTTAGGAGGGAGAGGTTCTGGAATCCTCTCCACTGAAATAGACTGGTCCAACCGATTTTCCTGGTTTTGTCCAGGTTCCACAGCAAATGTAGTATCGACTTCTTTGTGATTTTTGACTCTTCTTTGCTTCGTCTTGATGGAAAAAACTTGACCATCAATGGTTGGCCTCTTAATTCCCTTCTTGATGCCAAATTCTATTTTGAAGTGTTCCCCATGTTCAATTCTGATCTTCCCCTTTTTTACATCAATCACTGTCGCAAAGAATGGTCTTCCTAGGATCAGTGGATCTTCTGGTTCCTTATCCATATCAAGGACCATAAAATCAGTAGGAACTTCCACTCTTCCGATCCTGAGAGGCAAGTTTTCCAAGATACCAATGGGGTGTCTGATTGTTCTATCAGCTAGAACCAAATACTGACTACTTGGTTTAAAACAGTTGAAACCCATCTTGTTGGCAACTGATAGTGGCATGATGCTGACTGAAGCTCCCAAATCGCACAAGCAGTTGTCGAAAATCTGAAGTCCTATTGAACATGGCAATGTAAAAGAGCCAGGATCCTCCAATTTTTCCTCAATTCGCAGTTCAGGATCTAAACACACTAGCTGAGCTGTCTCATTGATGATTTCCTCTCGAAGTTCGTGTGGTGGCAAGAGCTTAGGAGGTGGAGCTTTTTGCTTGGACATACGCTCTATAAGCACCTCTAATTGGATGTCAAGAGCAGCTCTGAACCTTTCCTCCAATTCCCCCTCTTCAGCTGCAGGCTGTTGAGGTTGATCTGTCATCTGAACGTCTACCCGATGTATCAGTTTGTGATTCTCAAACCAGTGCTCGATCATCAACTCGATCAGTCTCCTCGGGTGAAGGCTCGGGTGAATACTCGGATATGAAGTACTGGTACTCATTCATCTCATAATGATCCATATCCTCCCCCATCCTGAACATCGCTGTCCTTAGTGAGGTAATCCTCAAAATCATCATCAAGAAAGATGGATTGGGCAGTGGCATAGTCTTTTGGGTTCTAAACAGCTTTACTTGGAAGCTGGTTGAGTTTTGGAGGAGGTTGGGTGTTGTGTTGGCCTTCTAGGTATCGCAGCTTAATGTTAAAAGAATCGTACTTGGCATTCAGGTCATTATACCCATAATCGATCTTGTTGCTCATTTCCGCGAACCGTTTTACATTGTCCATAGCAGCCGATGCTTGACTCTGTATCAGCTGCTGAATCAGTCCACGTAATTCAACTTCTTGAGATAGGTTCTGCGGGCCTTGCTGTTGTTGGAATCCAGGTGGTTGATGGTAAGTACCAGAATACTGCTGCTTAGGAGCATAGCCTTGATTGTATTGAACAAAAGGCTTTTGTTGGCCCTGGTTCCCTTGGACTGCTGATGGGTAGATTTGTTCTTGAGGATTTGCAACATTCGGGTTACGATAGGACAGATTCAGATTCGGTTTGTAGTTGTTGTACCCTTTGTTGTAACCTCCTTGGTTGTTAATGTAGTTCACATCCTCTAGCTGAGCACTCTCCCCATCTTGTTGCTGAAACTGGTCTTCTTCTGAGATGGCATGGACATGCTGCTGCTGGCTGAGGAGCTTATCCAATTTGTCATTGAGGGCTTTCATGTCTCTCTTGTACTTGGCATCATCCTCCCCAGTAGATCGCACAGTGCGATCGTACTCCTCATTGTAATGCCCATCAGACTGAGCCAAGTTCTCCACTAGATCCCAACCTTCATCAACATCCTTGTTGAGGAAGTTACCATTGCTTGCGGTGTCCAGCAACATCCTGATCTTAGGGACTACACCCCGATACATTGTACTTAGCAATGAAGCATTGTTGAAGCCATGATGAGGGCATCTGCTTGTGTATCCCTTGAAACGTTCCCAAGCTTCATTGAACGTTTCATTGCTTTTCTGAACAAAGCTGGAGATGTCATTTCTCAGCCTTGCGGTTCTGTAGTTGGAGAAGAATTTGGCTAAGAAACGCCTTCTTGCATGCTTCCCAAGTGGTGATAGACTCCTTGGGGAGTGATTTCTCCAAGATGTGTGCTTTGTCGCCCAAAGAAAATGGGAAAAGCCGGATTTTAAATCCATCTTCACTAACTCCATTGATATTTGTGAGGCTATTGAGCCTATCAAACTCATCCAGATGGTCCAATGGGTCCTCCATTAGCAATCCATGAAACTTGTTGCTTTGTATCATCTGGATAGGACTACTCTTTATCTCAGATGGCACAATGCCATGTCTCTGAGTGTGAGTAGATGGAGCATCCCTTGTTCCTATGTTGGTCCTCTCTTGAGGAGCTGGTGGACCATTCTGATTATTCATTGTCTCCTCAATTGTTTTTGGTTGCGGTTGATGGACTTGTTGTTGACGGAGTAACCTTGGTCTGTCGATGTTATCGATGAATGGACTCAAGTGTTGACTACCCTTGGATCGTGTTTGCATGCACAATCAGTGAACCGAGTGAGTACAAGAAGGTCTACCCGATCCAGGTGATCGAGTGACGGGTCGGGTGGGTTCTCGGGTTGTACCTGAAAAGCAAAACAAACAAACACAAAAGTAAACAAGTCAGTTCCGAACCAAAGTGTAGAATAGAACTTGATCTAGTAAGTGCGGAAATCTTAAACGTAACAAATTAAATTCAACCAAATGGCAACAACGCCAAATTGATAACAGGATTTTCACCCAGGGTATCAATTCCCTATGCAGTTGTAGTACAAAGGGTTATCAATCGAAATGGTTGTTATGCTAGCAGATGAGATATTATCAGAACTATGCAAGTCAAGCCAAGCAATAAATGGATTTGATCTAACAATACTAAAATAAATAAAAGAAATTAACAGATCGAAGGTATACACGAAGCTGGTGATCGAGTACCAGTTTGGGTAAGGGATCAAGTTATGAATAGAAATGTAAACAATCAAGATGCGAAAGCTCCTAAGGATGGGGTAATCGACTCCTAAGAGTTCCTGACCAGTATGGATGTCCTACATGCCTCAAGCAAATATTCTCTAGACAATGAATCTCTAAAATCTTGTTAAAACACTCTCGTGATAGAAACAATCAACCTTGATCACTCCTCTACCCAACTCTCGTTAGAGAAACATGACCAAGCAGGCAATACAAACCGATTCATTATTGTCAATAAACTCCTTACACATATAATCTCTTAGGCTAAGTGAGTAAATCTCTAGCATTGATTGATTCAAGCATTTCATCTACATCTTTTAATGGTAAAACACCTTAGATCTAATCTCAACCTCTCGGTCTCTTGATAGCATTAAGAACACCAATCTAGAAAGGAATTTATAAAACATAAACAATCAAGCTAAGACATCCTAACTGATCAAGAACACAAAATCGTCTATCCCATCCCTATAAACTTTGATTCACTACTCATATCTCATTGCAGAAAACACAAAAACATAGATAAACGAAAATTGCATTGTATTGAAAAATAAGATAGAAGTCAAGAGTATAGAGTAGAAATCTAAAAGGATAGCAAAAGAAATGTAAAACAAATCCTAACAAAGTAGAAAAAGTGTTTGAGTTGCTCAAGATCTCTCTCAGAAGCTCTCGCTCTCTGTGTTGAGTGTTTGCGGCGTGCTAGGGCGAGAGGAAGAAGAGGGGGGGTTTATATATGGAAACCCTTTTAACCTAGCTTCCCAGTCCTGCCTGAGGGTCTGCTCGATGAGGTGCACGAGGATTAGGTCGGGTTACTCCTCAGATAGGTCTTCGGGTTGTTCTTTCTGCTCTTGGATCCTTTTTGATCAGGTTGAGGTTCAGACTGTTCTTCCTGTTCAATAGCTCCTTCGGGTACATGCTCGGATTTGACCTTGTTTTTATCCATTTTTAGGCTCTAAAGCACCTGTTTTTATCCAAAATGTGCAAATGCAAGAATGCAACACCCTAAATGGCCTAAATGCGAAATCTTGCAGTTAATGACCTAAAAATGCTAAGGTTAGGGTAAATATAATGCAAAATATGGATAAAAAAAGATGCTTAAAACATGTAATTTAGAGAGTTATCAGTTTGTTACAAATTGTAAAATCTAAACAAACTCAATATTTAACTTTCCTTAAATAAAAGTATACAGAATTTGTTTCCTTAATTTGTTTTGCTTTTTAATTTAATTTTGATTTATTTTTAAATAAAATAGAAAAATACTTAGGTTCACCCCTAGGGGTGAACCTTTCCATTCACCCCCTCTTCTCTTAGCCAATCAGAATCTTCCATCTAGTATTTCATTTAAAAAATAAATCAAAATTAAATTAAAAAGCAACCTAAATTAAGGAAACAAATTCTGTATACTTTTAATTAAGGAAAGTTAAATATTTGGCTTGGTTTAGATTTTTAAAACTAGAGTAAAATTATATGTCGGTTTGGATTTACAAATGAAGTGGTTAGGGTTTTAGATTTTACAATTAAAACGAAATTATATGTCGGTTTGGGTTTACAAATAAGGTGGTTAGGGTTTAGATTTTACAATTAGAACAAAATTATATGTCAGTTTGGGTTCACAAATGAGATGGTTAGGGTTTAGATTTTACAAGTAGAACAAAATTATATGTCGGTTTGGGTTCACAAATTAGATGTTAGGGTTTAGATTTCACAATTAGAACGAAATTATATGTCGGTTTGGATTCACAAATGAGATGGTTAGGGTTTAGATTTTACAAGTAGAACAAAATTATATGTCGGTTTGGGTTCACAAATGAGATGGTTAGGGTTTAGATTTCATATATGTCGGTTTGGGTTTATTAAAAAGTGGTTTAAATTTTTAATTTTATAATAATGTATGCAGATTTTATTGCCTTATTTTATAAGGGGGTGAATGAAAAGATTCACCCCTAGGAGTGAACCCAAATATTGTTCAATAAAATATTAGATAGAACATTTTGATTGATTGAGAGAGGAGGGGGTGAATACAAAGGTTCACCTCTAGAGGTGAACCTAAATATTTTTCTAATTATACAATTGCATTTTCTCTAATATACCACATCACAGTAGGGTTATTTGTTTAGAACATTACTTAAGTAGTAGAATAGAGATGAAATTTAACCTTAATTTAAATTAAACATTATATTAATTAAATAAAAATATTAAATAATATACGAGGGACATAGTTTGAGTTTGATGTCCATAAAAATGATAATAATTAAAAAAGAAATCGAAATATTTGCCTAAGCAATATGAGTTCAGTTACGTTTTGAATATGATTTCTTCTTCAAAAATAAAAAAACGTTTTGAATCTGATAATGGGACTTATGATTTGTTGTTTCGTATACTGTATTATATGAGGACCCGCCCGATGTGCAGGCCGAGTTTAATGTTTCATAAATTATATTAAAATTTGTTGTACGTTATTTATAAATTTTATTTTTGTTATAATACACTGAGTTATATCCATTTACAAATCTTTTATGTATGTTACCATTAATAATATATTTTTTTACATCTAAATATACTCTATGTTACAAATATATTCACTCACCTAGAAGATGTCCGTATGAACACATTAAGCCAACTATTTTATTTTCACTTCTACATAGTTTTTTAATTACTAAAATTGTTGGCTCAAAAAACATTTCGAATAAAAAATACATTACATAATATATTAATCAATGATGTATCATCATAATAGTGAATGACCACCATGAAGAAAATCTCGGCTCCGCCCTCATCTCTTATGGAGAGAACCTGCGTCCAACCTCCTCCACCATGAAGAGAACCTTGGATCCGTCTTCCTCGCTTTGGGAGATAACTTTATGTCCAACCTTCTACACCATAGAGAGAACCTCGGCTCTGCCCTCCTCCTGTGTGGAGAGAACATGTTCACATCTTTTTGCTATCTCAAAATGGCTTGCTCCAACAACCAATAAAAGTAAAAACCTTTTTTCTAGCATCACAAAATTACCGCCACCTTGCTTAGTGAGCCTATGTCCACTCTCAGTCCATGGCTCACCTTTCTAAGTGGGCCCTACATCTATTCCCGGCTTGTGGATCCACCCATATTTGATGGCCGGTTTGTTACGTTTGGGAGGCTTTAAAAACTTGTTTACCGATCCTACAAATCAACAAATGATTTTTTTTCTGTGTTTCGTCCTCACTCGTACAGTTCCAACAATCACTTCCAGAAAGATCACCCATCATGAAATTCTCTCAGGACCCTTGACCGAAAAAATAAGTGCACTTTGGTGACATATGTAGCCAAAATTAATCTTTTTAAACCTTTCTGCAAACCAGGGCGTCACAGTCTTTGAGCTTCTATGGATCTATCAACAATGATTTATGTTTTTCCAATCTATCTATCTATGTTTGTTGTAAGATTGTGTTTGATTAGCCTATTTTATCCATCCATTAGGTTGATGAGCTTCTACTCGTTATCTCCCTTTGGGATTGAATGAATAATGGTAACAATTATGTTTGCAAAATAAAGAAGGGTTTATGACAAACCAATCAAGGTTGAGAAATTGGAAAAAAATTAATTTGACATCATTAAAGAAACAATAGAACATTATAAACACGGTAATATATGAATCCCAAATAATTCAAAGAGGAAAAAACAAATTAAATAATATAATCTAAAAATACTACAATAAATTTTAAAATACAGTATTAAGAAAAGTAGAGCATATATTTTTTTTTTTGGGTTAACATATTAATCTTCTCTGTTCCCAACTGAAAAGGAGAAAGTAGGAGAAAATTTTGGTTTAAAAAAATAAGAAAAATTTACCTTCCTATTAAAAAAAATATTCCAATTAAACAAAGTTAAAAGTAATGTTTTTGAATAACTTAAAATTAAAAATAATTAAATAATAGTATAATTTCAAAATTTATGATATATATATATAATATTTATATAGAAGTGAGTATTTACAAAATTTAGAATTAATAATTAACTGTATATTTTCCTTAATCATCTATTTTTTTGTAAAATTAATAACTTAAAATTAAAAATAAGTAAATAATATTATAATTACAAATCTTATGATATATATATATATATATATAATCCCCTCATAATTATTTTAAAAAACTTTTTATTTTTTTATAAATTCTGTAATTTTTGATAATTATTTTTTCACATTATTAATATTTTTTAAAACAAAATAATTTATTTTTGTTGTAATCAAATTTCTCCTACTAAATATTAACTTTTACACATGTCAAAATCTGAAATTAATAATTTGACACATGTCAAAATCTTATTAATGGCTAACTTTCAAAATCCAACTTTATTTTTTTTTTACCTCAAAATCCAACTTTATTATAATAAAATTTTGAAGAAAGATATATTATTATATTTCTAAGTCATAACAACGGATGAATGACTTCTTGAAACTCACTAGTCACTAATGCTATAGAAAAGGTCGCTGAAATTATAGTTATCTCTCTCAAACTATACATTCCTAGCAATTAGTAACTTTCCTGATACCAAAAAAGAAAAAAAAATTAGTAACTTTCCTATAAAGTAAAAAAGGTAGAGACACTTGCTTGGAAACCCAAGAGATGAGTGGCATCGTTTAAAGGTGTTCGTTCCACTTCCATCCCACTCCCACGCATGTGTAATAGTCTAATAGACTCATAACAGCTAAAGTGATTATTTTAATATCTGGACCATTCCCCCACTTAACTTTAACTTTATTATATGGTCACTAGTCACTACTCACTAATGATGGCAGCTTTATGTCACACTTATTGTTGACGTGTAGTACTTAGAAAAAGAGAAAATATGGGAATTCCTGGTTTTATTATTAAAACTTAAACACTCGTCTCCCGATATTAAATAGAAAAACAAAGAATTTGTAAAATTCCTCGTAAGGTTTTGGGACCCTAGAGAATCCATGGCTATTACTCTCACCAATTCCACTGTAAGTAGAGAGTTTTTTTTACTATTGTTTCCTTCACTTGTGGGTTTTTGATGATGAGAAATTTATCAATTTCGGTCTCAGCTGCATGATATGGACGCAAACCTGAAACGTTTAGGCGACATATATCCTTCTTTTCAGCTTGTAGCGTTTATAGGAATTTGTGCATATATGTAGACATGACAGTCTTAATTTTGGATTGTGTGCCCTTAAGAATGTTTACAGTTTTAGGGTTGGGAGCAAATGTAGTTACTCTTCTTCTGATTCTCATACTCACAGTAATGACAAGGAAGGATAGATGTAACAGAAGGGTAAGCAAGTAAGCCTAATTTCTGGTCTTTGTATTGATAATTAACAATTGATCCATTTCTCTTCTCTTCTTCTTTATATAGAAAAGCTACATTGAGAAGTGTGTGTTGTATGTAATACCTGCACTTGGAGTATGTATGTCATGTGTGGACTTTGTGGTGCTTCTGAGAACGAACCGTAGGAGAGAAGTCATTCTCTGTTTACTCCCTTTGTCTCGTCTCGCAATGTGGGTAAGGTTCTTGTTATCAAACTAAGAATCTTCTTCTTTGTCTCTCTCTTCTGTTTTCTGTCCTGAAGCTTGTTTTACTCTGCAGGTTGTTGTCATGCTCTCATCAAAGTTCGCTTGTGCTTGCTGCGTTTTTACTAGCCGGATTCTATGTTTCTGGTGGATCTTAAGATCCCTAACAGAGGCCCTTCATCTTACCATGATTTTCACTTTACAGGTAATTCAATTGTCTTTATAAATCTGTCACAATAAGTAGTTCCTTAACATAATTTGGACTCTGTACAGGAGGTTTGCCTGATCATGTTGGACATTACTTTTGGTATCTCTGTTAATGTCCTCAGGATAAAGCAGACTCCCCTAAAAATCAGGTATATGCTTTTAGTATGGCTCTCTTATTTATTTTCTTTTCCTTTTTTTGTTTGCCTCTCCAGATTCTTATTCTCATTGTAGTTCTTTGGAAGATCCACTTATTGAAGAAGGTGACGATCAAATGCGCATTGTACGGCATCTCTCTTCCATCTAACTAATTAGTACTTGTTTTAAAGAGTAGTTAAACCAACAGATCTATTCATGTTTTGAAGGAGAAAACTAGAAGCTGGTGGGATTTGTTCACTTTTGCGTACATCGGTTCAATAATGAAACATGGCTCAGAGAAGCAGCTAGAATTTGAAAATCTACTTCCACTCCCACCTGATATGGATCCTTTTACATGTTGTGAGAATTTATTAAGATGCTGGCAACTTCAAGAGTGCAATAATGGCTCAAACCCATCACTATTTTGGTCAATTTCTGGTGTATATGGATGGCCATATCTTCGCCTTGGACTGTTGAAGGTACATTTACTTTTTTTCACTTTCTTGTAATCTTTGTTACTATATATTTGCTACTGAAAAATATAAACTTTTGCAGGTGTTCAATGATTGCATTGGCTTTGCAGGCCCCTTATTTCTCAACAGACTTATCAAGTATCTAGAAAAAGGTCTCCATTCTTCTTAAAGATTTTAGTAAATATGTTTACGGCTGGAATCATTGACACTGTTTCTCACTGAACAGGTTCAGAAAGTTCTGTTGGCTACACCCTCGCTATCTCCTTGGGCCTCACATCTATCTTTAAGTAAATATATTCCTAGACACAACTTTTATTTAACTCAATTCTGTAGAAATATTTATAGGCACTTCTGATACATGTTTTTTTTTTTTTTTTTTTTTTTTGTCCTGTAGGTCCTTTCTTGATACACAATATACGTTTCGTCTTTCAAAGCTTAAACTGAAGCTAAGATCTAGTATAATGAGTGTTATCTACAGGAAGGTAAAACATGTGAAAAGTGAAAACTTGTATTGTGATTGGTGGTACTTGGTTCCTTAAATATCTTGAAAGTGAACTATTTATCAAACAAGACGTTTGTATATAAACAGTATGTTTTGGAACCTTTTACTTTGCTTTAGTGAGTATTCGATTCAGGATATTTAAACATCTTAGCCATATGACTTCACCTTTTAAGGGGTTTGATACGATATGTAGTAACTTGACGTATCAAACACTTTTGGTTCTTTGGTCAAGGATGTTGATTGAGAGAGTATATTGTATATATGCAGTGTTTGTTGGTGAACACAGCGAACCGGTCAGGCTTTTCTGAGGGCGAGATTCAAACATTTATGTCGGTAGATGCTGACCGCATTGTTAACTTGTGCAACAGTTTGCATGACATGTGGAGGTAACAACATCTGCCTGTGAATAATGAATTTGTTTCCTTATTGATTATCGATAGAATATCCACTCTTTCATTCTCATTCGATATATTTGTCTCAGCCTGCCTCTGCAAATTGGGATAGCTTTGTATTTTTTGTATACCCAAGTCAACTTTGCTTTTCTGTCTGGACTTGCAATCACGATCTTGTTGATTCCAGGTACGAGCTTACATCACATTTCCTAATATATGGAGTGCCCACATTTCTCATATACATTTTTTTTTTTTTTCAGTCAATAAATGGATATCTGTGCTGATTGCATCTGCAACAGAGAAAATGATGAAGCTTAAAGATGAGAGGTATGGGACTATATTTTATTCAAGGCCAAAAATTTAGTTTTGTCGCCAGAAAGTTTCTTAAGTGTGATCCTATGGGGTATTTGAGTAGTGATTTCTCACATTGTAAAAGGTTTTGTTATCCGTCAGGATTAGAAAAACAGGAGAGCTCCTAACAAACATCCGCACACTTAAAATGTATGGGTGGGATAACTGGTTTGCTAATTGGTTGAAGGAAACAAGAGCCACCGAAGTGACTCACTTAGCGGTTATGTTTCCGTATCCCTCCTTTTGCTATTTAAACGGTCCTAATAGTAAGTGCTTTGTATTAACAGTTGTTTTTTTTCGTTTGGCTTTTCTAGACTCGGAAATATTTAGATGCTTGGTGTGTTTTCTTTTGGGCGACAACACCAACTCTTTATTCTCTTTCCACTTTTGGTCTCTATGCTCTGATGGGTCATCAACTTGATGCAGCAACGGTACTTATTGAATATTTTTCGATAATATCTTCTGCTTCAAATTTGTAAAAACACTTGTTGACACTCCTGATACTTCTTTTTTTCCAGGTTTTTACTTGTCTTGCTCTGTTTAATAGCTTAATCTCTCCATTAAACTCGTTTCCATGGGTCATCAATGGGCTCATTGATGTAAGCTTGTTATTCAGTCATGTTGAGTAGCGTTTTATCAACCATTTCATTTTCAGTTATATATATAATTTGTTCCCTTGTTACAGGCATTTATATCCACCAGGCGTGTGAGCAAGTTCTTGTGTTGTTTTGAGCATAGAAAAGTATTTTCAATAGACTCTGGTTTGACCTCTGAAGACTTATCTGTATTTGTGGAAGATGCATCTTGTACTTGGTCAAGTAACGTAGAAGATGATTATAACTTGACAATAAAACATGTAAGCCTAAGAGTGCCAAAGGGATCCTTTGTTGCAGTTATCGGTGAGGTATAGCAATCATCCCCATCTTTGTTAATCTTAGTATCCCTTTCTTTACTTGTAGTATCATTCATCTGATTAAATTATGATTAACTATTTTTAGTATCATTCTTTAACTATTTTTTCAGGTTGGTTCAGGTAAAACATCTTTGTTGAATTCACTATTAGGGGAAATGCAGTGTGTTCATGGATCAATTCTATTAAATGGGTCTGTGGCATACGTACCACAGGTTTGTAAACTGATAAACAAAGGTTCTATGCTTCTTTTTCTTTTTGGTTTCAACTTTCAATTATGACAAGTCTTACATTGACCTCACTTTACTGTAAGGTCCCATGGATTTTATCTGGAACACTACGCGAAAATATCTTATTTGGGAAGCTTTTTGACTCCAAAAGGTCTAGTAAATTTGCTTCAGCCACACATTTTATGCACTTGTACTCAAAATGTTCTGTTTTACAATCGAGTATATATACGCAAAGTTAGTTGTTAGATATATAGTTTATCTAGGAAAATGCATAGTTTAATCTTCCTGTTTAAACTAGGTATTTCGACACACTGAGTGCTTGTGCACTAGATGTGGATATTTCACTTATGGCTGGAGGTGACATGGCATGTATAGGCGATAAAGGAGTAAACTTATCTGGAGGGCAGAGAGCTCGGCTTGCTTTGGCCAGGTTTGATTTCTCTATATATCATGCTCTTTCACCATCCATCGATCAAGTGTTGTGTTTCTGATGATTTTGTGTGTGCATAATCAACAGGGCTATTTATCGTAGTTCAGACATGTATCTGCTTGATGATGTATTGAGTGCAGTGGATTCACAAGTAGGCTGTTGGATATTGCAAAGAGCACTTATGGGTCCTCTGTTGAACAAAAAGACTCGCGTTATGTGCACTCACAACTTGCAGGTTTCGAATCTCTCTTTACAATTGAAAATATATCAAGATTCAATGTATTTGTCAGTGTCTTTGGGATCAAGTTTGACATAGTGATCAATATTTTGATAACCCTCCTGCAGATGTACTTATTATGATGACACCTAATTAAATTTGTTTTCTCATACCGGCGAGCTCTTTTTACTACGACAGGCGATATCTTGTGCACATATTGTGGTTGTGATGGACAAAGGAAAAGTGAAATGGTCAGGACCTGTTACCGATATGCCTAAATCCATCTCTCCAACAGTTTCTTTAACCAATGACTTTGATATGTCATCACCAAATCACTTTACCAAACGAAAAGAACCTCTTTCTATCAAGAAAGACGATGTTGATGAAATTAGTGAAGCTGCAAATATTGTCAAATTGGAGGAAAGAAAAGAGGGTCGAGTTGAAGTAATAGTTTATAGGTAAAGAAAATATTTGCTTAACCATGTTATTTTTTTTTTCTTGATTATGTATAAGTAAGTGATCGACTTAACTGTTTTTGCAGGAGCTATGCTGTGTTTTCTGGTTGGTTCATTACAATTGTAATATTGGTTTCAGCTGTTTTGATGCAAGCTTCCCGTAATGGGAGTGATTTGTGGTTATCCTATTGGGTTGACAAGGCAGGAAGAGGAGTATCACATTACTCAACCTCGTTTTATTTGGTATTAAAATTCTCTGTAAAATCCCATGAAACGTAACTCTATCCTTTGTGTTATTGAGTTTAATGTCACTACCAATCGTGCAGATGGTTCTCTGTATCTTCTGCATTATCAACTCTATATTAACCTTGGTGAGGGCATTCTCGTTTGCATTTGGAGGATTAAAAGCAGCAGTGCGTGTTCATAATGCATTAATCAGTAACCTTATAAATGCACCTACACAGTTCTTTGATCAGACACCAAGTGGAAGAATACTAAACAGGTTAGAGACAAGATTAGAAAACAGTTTGGATCATGTGTCTTGTTCTTCGTCTTAATCCCAGTTTTTGGTACCTCTGTTCAGGTTTTCATCTGATCTATATACGATTGATGACTCTCTTCCGTTTATTCTCAACATTCTTCTAGCAAATTTTGTTGGCTTGTTAGGGATTATATTAGTATTGTCTTATGTTCAGGTTTTTCCCAAACTCTTCTCTCTTGTTTTTAGGTATCATTCTTTTGTTTTTTTGGAAAGGAGTTACATCAGTGTAAAATATGTATACAGGTTCTGTTCCTGCTTCTGCTTCTACCATTTTGGTATATATACAGCAAGCTTCAGGTACTTTAGCCTCTTTTAATATATTAGCCATTCTGATATTATTTTGGTTTTTTCTTTTTTTTTTTTTTTTTAGTGAAGAAAGAGGAGGTGTAAGTTTCTACTAAATGAAAATTGTTTCAGTTCTTCTACAGGTCAACATCAAGGGAACTACGAAGGTTGGACAGTGTTTCACGATCACCAATATACGCATCTTTCACGGAGACACTTGATGGGTCATCAACTATCAGAGCTTTTAAGTCTGAGGTAGTTTAGGTTCTGCTTCAAAAAGAATTTGTTGTTATGATTGGAATGAATGTCAGGTTTTGCTTCTCTGCTTTAATGCTAGTTAGATTATGCATGACAGGACCATTTCATCGCTAGGTTTATGGAGCACTTGGGGTTATACCAGCGGACTTCTTACTCAGAGATAATTGCAAGCTTGTGGCTCTCCTTGCGTCTGCAGGTACATACGACGAATACATCTTTCCTTATGTTTCCGTTGGGAATTTAAGACCGTTTTCAAATATCTTGTAACAATGTTTGTTTCATGCAATGTGCTCTGCAAGAAATGAGTATGTAATTAATCTCTACAAGGTGCAGTTGTTAGGAGCAATGATTGTCTTTTTTGTCGCCGTAATGGCTGTTATCGGCTCCCGGGGAAAGTTTCCAATCAGTTTTGGTACACCTGGATTGGTAAGGAATTGAAGTTTTCATAAATTTATAGGAAAAGTGAAAGCATTAAAATGTAATGTATGATTTGAATCACAGGTGGGATTAGCGCTCTCATATGCAGCTCCACTGGTTTCTTTGTTAGGTAGCTTCTTAACAAGTTTCACTGAAACAGAGAAGGAAATGGTTTCTGTTGAAAGGGTTCTCCAGGTAATGATTCTTATTAATTAACTTCCATATGCCTAGTAGTGTTACTAATAATAATACATGAACGAACCATGCTCTCTCGCCTGTTTGAAATAGTATATGGATGTGCCTCAAGAAGAAGTTTCCGGTCGCCAATCTCTCAGCGGTAAGTGGCCGGTTCAAGGGTTGGTTGAGTTTCACAATGTGACGATGAGATACATCTCAAGTCTGCCTCCAGCACTCAATCACATTTCTTTTACAATCCAAGGAGGAATGCAGGTACATGTATCGCCAAAAGCAATCTATAAACAGACTGTTTTTTTTCTGTTTCATGAAAGAACAAATTTTGTTCGTTGATCAGGTAGGAGTAATTGGAAGAACTGGAGCTGGAAAATCTTCCATCTTGAATGCCCTTTTCCGGCTTACCCCTGTTTGTAGTGGAGAGATAATGGTGGATGGAATTAACATACACCATCTTCCAATTAGAGAACTTCGTTCTCGCCTCGCTATTGTTCCTCAGAGCCCTTTTCTGTTTCAAGGATCACTGAGGTTACAACTCTTTTACTCAATTTCATATTCAATATATCAGGGTCTTGCTTTTGCAGTTTCCATGATAAAAAGTTGTGCTTCTCATAGGAATAACCTTGATCCTCTTGGGTTGAGTGAGGATTGGAGAATCTGGGAGATCCTAGACAAGTGTAAAGTCAAGGAAGAGGTAGAAAGTGCAGGAGGGTTAGATTCCAATGTACAGGAATCTGGATGTTCCTTTTCTGTTGGGCAGAGACAGCTTCTGTGCCTTGCCCGTGCTCTACTCAAGTCATCAAAGATCCTATGCCTTGATGAATGCACCGCCAACATTGATGTTCACACAGCTTCCCTACTGCAGAGCACAATATCGAGCGAATGCAAAGGCGTAACCGTCATCACCATTGCTCACCGCATTTCAACGGTTCTTGATTTGGATAGCATCCTTATTCTTCATCGCGGAATCCTGGTTGAACAAGGAATACCGCAACATCTTCTGCAAGATGACTCCTCAACTTTCTCAAGCTTTGTCAGAGCTTCCAAGTGAAATGTTGTTAGTATTTGTTACTTCTCTGATCTTTGCTAAATAAAACATGTCTTCATGATTTGATGATCTAACAACTAAAGAAAATGAAACAAAACTGGTTTCAGCATTAGTAGCCTTGTTTGAGTGTCATTTATATGCTCAGTTTTTCATCATAAATGACTCTTCTTGGACCTCTCAAATGGAAACATTACTACAAAAAAAAAAAAAAAAAAAAAAAAAAAAAAATTCCTACACATTTCGCAATTGTTATTGTTTGCTTTTCTTCCAACAAGTTAGTTCACAAGGGATTTGTTCTTCTTTGCAACTTAAAACAGCGTTAGCCAAGAGTTTCCCAAGCCAAGCATGATAGAGTAGTCCCCTTGATCCGAGCCCTGCAAATACCCAGAATTTACTAGACTCACCTGCTGCACCACCTATGAGCTTATCTACACATCCCAAGAGCGGCAGTGACCCATGGCTTGTGACAGGCGGCATTGCTCTCAACCCTGCCCTAGCTCCCGTAAATCTCCACTTCTCTATGTCTGGATAAACTGCAATCGCCTTCGGAAGAAGCTCCTCGAGAGCTCTTGAAGCTTCCTCTGCTGTGACATCCGATGAATAATTTCTTGATTGCCACTCCCACGTGGATCCCATGTGTAGATTACGAGATCCCTGAACTGCGAGCCATGCATCTGACAAGATCGAAGGTCCACCATCAGGGTAACCCCTGCAATAGAGAATTTTAAAAGTAAACTAACCAATAAAACATGTTGCTGGGCTAGACGTAGCAATGCGAGTACATCAACACTTTATTTTTCAATGAAGGTCCCACACTTAACAAAAACCTCAGGCTGTAGTGAGAGTCCAACCAGAAGTGTAATATAGAATGAGGATGTAAAAGTTAATATCGGGGAAAGGAAATAGCAGTATTGGAAGAAAATACTAGGAATGGACAATTTTTTATGGGGTCAAGGTCTCTATATGTTTAGAGGTATTGAGCAGAGAGAAGAAATACCTGGCACTCTCGGGTAACTCCAAATGAGTAATGACACCTCGGCAAGTCCTTAAAGGTAGCTTTCCAATAACCCCTGGAAGAAAGTCTATCTTGGATCCAAGACATATTACTACTGCATCATATTCTCCTACACATAACAAGAACGAAGCTGTGATGAGAACCAAAGAGAAAAGGCATGGATACTCTACCAACGGAATGTTAATAGCTATCTACTCTTAAATGCTCATATAGACTCATATGATGCTTTCAGACCAGATTTTATCTACAACTAAGTTTATCACATCAGTTTTAAAAGGATGTTTCCATAAAGCTTATGCGAGTGCAAGAGTTAACCCAAAATATAAGAATCTAGTTCAAATGATGTGAAACCTGAGAAAATCACATTACTCACCTTCAAGTTCGAACACATCATCTATAGATTTCTTCACCAAAGTTACGTTTTTCCTTCCAAGTGATGCCTCTGCTGTGTTCTGGCATGCTAGAAAGAGTGCCTGCAGAATGGGTCGGTAAAAGCTTTGTTGCTAACATATAAAAAAAAATTCAAAATCTGTTGTTTTATGTCTGTTAACCTGGAGATATCGCTGCGGATTAACATTCATAGCTTCTGGAAAATAGAAGGCACAGTTCAAAGGCAGGCATAGATTGGGGACAAGATTTTGTGCACCATCTTTGTCAATAGTCTCTACTACACAGCTAGCAAGGCAGTTTCGAGCATTCTAATGGCAGAAGTAATAAACAGTAAAACTACGGGTTTAGTTAAAAATATCTCTCGAGTATCTAAGTCAAGTTCAAACTTACATCACTCATTAAATCTAGAGTCTTGGCATTTGTTGCTGGTCTCAAGATTCCCCTGAAGCAAGAAGAAGAACTTCGTCAGTCTTGAGTTTTACTTATTACAAAAACCCATATCCTCCTTTCAAGGGCAGGAAAAAGTCAAGTGTTTTATTGAGAGTGTGTGTGTACCTTCTTCGAACCAAAAAATTTCCGAAACTCTTATTAGAGTCTCCCTTCTCAGCATATGGGTAACACGGAGAAGAAGCCGCTGTCTCGGCAACATTTAAGAGCTCTAAACATTCTCTCCAACACTCAGCACCATGCCAAAGTAGCTTGCCTACATGAAGTAAAAACCTCTATGAAACTAAGCATTACAATAAAGTATAAACTCTTCCGACTAAATCTCAGAGAACGGTCAATCACAAAAAGGGGGCAACGTGATCTACCTTTAGGAGAATAAGGGTGGAGTAGCCCTCCGGACACTCCAGAAGCTCCACCTCCGATGCCAATTTCATCATATACATCAACACTTATTCTCAGCTCCTTTGGACACTCCTGCAGGAAACAAAAAAAAAAGTTGTTAGTGATTCGCCAAAATGTTAAATCCCGAAGCAGATTTCTCTCAACACAATCACAATCACAAAATGAAATTGTAACCTTAAGCAGGTGCCACGCAACAGAGATTCCAGCAAAACCCGCACCAAGCACGGCGTACCTTGATTGAATAATTAAAAAAAAAAAAAAAAAAAAAAAAACCTAAAAATTACAATGCGAAAGGAGAGAAAGGTGTGAGAAAAAGAGCAGAGTTAACCTAAGAGGAGGACGGTTGGGAATAGAAAGAGACACCGAAGACGAAGAAGAAGAAGAAGAAGAAGAAGAAGAAGAAGAGGCGAAACAACGGGGAAACTCAGAGAAGCCTGGCCAGACCGAGAGAGAAAAAGTGTGAAAAACAGCATTGGTCATTGTGTTACACGACAATACGTTTGGTACTAATGGCCGTTCAAACAGTTATTTTACCATGTTCTATGTTATTTAAACAAACCTTACCCATGCTTTGAGGCCTTGTGTACGCGGTATCGATAGCGGTACGGTACTAGAGTCAATAGTGGTACGTACGCAGTAAGATAGCGGTACGGTACCAGGGTCGATAGCAGTACGTACTTAGTACAATAGCGGTACGGTACCAGAGACGGTAGCGATATGGTATCCAGAGACGGTAGCGATATGGTATCCAGTGCCGATAGCGATACGGTATCCAGAGACGGTAGTGATACGGTATCCAGTGCTGATAGCGATACAATACTAGGGACGATCGAAGGACCGATTACGGATCGATCGGGGAGTCGATTGCAGTACGATAGAAAGACGTTATTCGGACGACACCAGGTCTGTAACGCCCCTGAACCGTCCTATGACCACGAAGGCCGTCGGACAGCCACAGGACGCCACGTGCGGAACTGCACCGAGGTGATCCAGTCGAGGGACGGAAGCTGCAGACTTCCCGACCGGTCCTCCCTGGCACAATCCCACCCGCAACCGAGGTTACTCAGGCTTTGCAACCCTCGCAGCCTGGTGCGTTGTTTTATCCCGGACAAGGCCGAGTATCATTTGCAACTTGCCATGCTTTCCTGAAAACCGTATATATATTACTTTAATAAAATCATTCATAAATAAATTATTAAAGCAATATATAAAGATAGTCGGAAAACTTTACGCTTATTCGTTTCAGAAAATATAGGGTTTTACAAGAAACACAAGAAAACCCTATCCGGTACCCTACGTTTGCTCCGGCTCTAGACTCACTTAGGCTTCCCTGCAAGACCACAAACAAAGAGTCATGAGTAATCTAGGATTACTCAGTGAGTCCGGGTACCCCCTTCTATCCTAGACAGGATACTTCTTCCTTTTCCAAGCCGACTACCCCGGCAACCAAAGAAAGCTAGCAAGCCACAAAGCTAGCGAAACATCAAAGCAACGCAACAAAAGCTATAGCGGAAGCTTTCAGTCTACTACCAATAACCACGCAACAGAGATTAGATCATCACGATCTTTCTCAAACAATTCCAACCTGCCTCCCGCAGAGGAAAACAATTCTTAACCACAAGAGAAAATCACTTGGGTCTTAAACTCGTGTCTCCACACACGCAGCTTACTAAGACTTCTAATTCCAAGACTCTTAGACATCACACAACTTGCTAAGACGTCCAGCATAAGACGCTTAGACTTCACACCACAACACGCAACACGCAACATGCAGAGATGACTAGACATCAACAAGAAACACTTGAATACTCTAGACTCTTTACACCTAGGGCCCTTCGATACTCTGTTCCATTCCAACTCCTGCTCCATGCCGAGACCACAAAGTTCTCCGGCATGAGCCCACACACTCAAGCCACATCGTCATGCAGTGGTCACGCCGGTAGCTAGCCAGCCGTGACAGTGTCCCCGCGCGAGTGGTCATCGGGAACTCACGCGTGACACTAATAAATTGGAACAGCAGATCGACACTTTTCTAGCTAGACTCAAGAAACGAATTCAAGAGACTAAGCTATCACCACACACACATCATCCTCAATTCAAGCCGTGATATACCAAGAATACCCGCTTTTTATCACGAAAAGAAAAACCAACATAGAATAATCAACAAGAAGCAAGAAAATAAATCAAGCAACTTAAGATTATTCCACATGCATGCACCCTTCATGCTTAAACCATACAAACCCACTTTACGCATGTAGATTCAGTCGCTTTAACCACTTACATCCCTTATATCCAACTCATGCATGCGATCAACCTCAACCAATATTATGCAATAAAATGCAAAATATTCACTCATTTATTCTTGCATGACACCGACTTTCAAGCAAGAATGTATACTCGCAGAACCCTCTCGGTTCGATCATGCATGTAACTTTTAAACCATCTGTTAAGAGTTTAATTTACCCAAACTCCTCTTTAACCGCACGTCCAGTGAATCCCCCTTATTCACTGTGCAAATCAACTTATTCTCGCATGAATGCAATACCCTTTAACCGCAACAACAAAAAGCGACTCTACATGCTTACCACAGACTCACCTCTTAACGCGTCGATGATTCCCGGATCTCACTGCACCACTCGATCAGACACTCCACTTCTTATTCGCGTCGATCAGCTTCCCGCTTCTTCGTCCGCAACCACCGCAATCAACTTCTTTTCTCGACTCATTCTCGACTGAAGTCGCGTCTGACTCTCAGCCTACTCCGATCACTAACACCGGTTCTTCGTCGAAGATTTCTCGACGATCTCCCTCTCTTCTTCTCTCGTGCCAACTCGCCCATTTTCTTTCTTTCTTTTCTCTCTCTCGCTCACCTTCTCTCTCAATTTTCTCTCCTTACCCCTTGAGACTTTTTGCGAAAATGAGAGGAATGAAGCTCTATTTATAGAGCTCTTGGGCGGTGGAGATAGCCAATCCATGAAGGATAAATTTCTCTCCTTAGTGCATGTGTTTAAACACTTGGTTATGTTTAACTTCAACACTTGGCCACTAAACTCCACTATCTCCATTTGATTTCTTTAATCCTCCACTTACTCCCACTAACTCTCTTCTATTAGTGCATGTTGCTTAATTGAGCTTAACCTTAGCTCTTGGCCAATAGGATTCCGCCATCTCCCTTAATCTCCTTGATTAAGTTTAATCCTCCACTATCTCCCTTAATCTCCTTGAATTTTTAATTCTTCCCACTAACTTCACCTTGATTAATTTAATCTCCCACTTTCCTCAATTCTCATTGGTCGAAATTTTGAGGAAACACAAATTTTCCCAAAATATTCGATCCTTCGTCCGACACCTTCGACGTTCCCTCCGGCAATTCTCGTCTCACTCGGACCATTTTCTCGATCGTTCGGACGCTCCGTTCGGCAACACTCGACAATCTCTCGGGCAATTCGGACAGTACGCCTCGGCGATACGTCTCGGGCAACTTTGACTACGCGTCCCGGATGTCCCGATAATTTCTCGGGTAATCGGCAAATTCCTCGGGCTCTCGACAACTTTCTCGAGTACTCGGCAACTTCCTCGAGCTCTCGACAACTTTCTCGAGTACTCGGAAACTTCCTCGAGTCTCGACAATTCTCTCGGGTCTTCTCGACCTTTCCGACGAATTTCTTCGACGAGTTTTCTCGACACTCTCGACGAATTTAGGGTCTCGACCGTGCATCCGGTACTCCTGCCTTGGCTTGGTCATCCTCCGACTCATAAATATTTCCTCGGACTTCCTTGGGTCGTTCTCCTTTATTTTCTTTCTTCTTCTTTCTTAGGTCTTTTCCGTCTCATTTCCTCGACCTTTTATATTGAGATTTCTACTCTTGGTGAGGGTCATTACATTCTCCCCCCCTTATTAGAATTCGTCCCCAAATTCTCACGCCTTCTCTTTCTCCTTGGGTGATGTCAATACTCCTTGACACAGGGGTCATTGCCTTGTGATCGTCATCACATTCATATCTTCGCCGAAATCCTCTTTTTCTTGGCTATTGCCTCCCCATCATCTCACTCCACATTTACACCACCGTTTTACTTAAACACTTGGACACCACTTGCTGAGGTTTCTTGGAAAACTTCCTCATCTCCAGCCTATACTTGGCTCCTCTTAATCCTTATGTCCTTTAAACACTAAGGCTTTTGTCTTCATGCACCATGGCTTGTGTGCTACTTTAACTTCTTAGCTCAATGCTTCTCTTTCTTCAGCTTGATTTCTCCAACGTCTTGATACTTCCTCGTACAACTCCGTACTCTCCTTAATTTATTAATCACCGTGCTTTGCTCCTTTGGCTCCCCCAGCTTTCTTTAACACCACTTTCTTTCCATCCCCTCCAATTCTTTTAACTTCATACTCCTTAGGATTTTAACTCCTCCAATTTCTTTAGCCTCACGCTCCTTTGGATTTTAACTTCTCCAATGCCTTTGGCTCCTCGCCCAAATTTACTTTGCACTCCACATAACCTCTTCCCAGATTACTTTGAATTCCGCCACGAACTTCTTCTTCAACTCCCATACATTTGAATTTTTGGTTTAACAACCTTGCCCATATTTCACCCCTTAGCATAGAAATGCTATTTAGCATAGAAATGCTATTTCTTTTGCCGCCGATTATTTTCTTGCACCCTCTTTGTCTATTCATAGACTACTCTCTTTTCTGATGCATTATCTCCTTGCACCCTCTTTGTCTTTTCACAGACTATTTCCTTCTCTCATGCATTATCCTCTTGCACCTTCTTTGTCTTACTCTTGGACCATGCACTAATTTCTTGCACTTTCCTGGTCATATTTATTTTGACCTCTTTAACTTCGCCACTGTCAATTGATTTGCACTACTCTTTCCTCCTTGAATTTCTTTGCGTTCGCCGCAACCTTTCTCATCATTTCTCTTCTCCATCTTTCAATAATCGACTCAAACTGGCTGTTCTGGCCTGGTCGAATTCTCCTTTGCTCTTTCTTGAGCTTCTTCTCTTTTGTCTGATCGCGTTCTGTGGTGACTTACGTGAATCCTCATCGATCGCGTGCAAGTTAATTATGCAAATAATTAACTACACAACCTATAAAACTCAAGCAACAATCAAAGCAAGTGATAAAACAAGCAAGGATTAGCAAGAAGTTTTATATAACACAAACACCACAACCACGGCTAGAGAACACAAGGTACTTATACACAAGCTACGAAGGTTCTACACCACCTAGCCGCTAATCTTAAGGGTTTGGATCCTAGACAACCACAACAAGGTTAGGTCTAGAAACACAAGAAGAATACTATCCAACCCTTACTCATAACCCCAAACAGAACTTCCCTTACTCCCGAAAGTTCTACTGATTCCTAAGTCTAGTGCACACCTCGCACGTGCACACGCATTCTCTAGCTGGCTCATCAGGTGGCGGTTCTGCGGGAGACACGGTTGAGGTAGAGGCAGCAGGCGTAGAGCTTCAAGCTTGGCTCGTCGGGTTCACTTCCACTCATTCATTTTCAACCCACCGGGTTCTCTCCCGTTTCCTCAAATTGATTGGTTGGGCTTAATCTCTCACGCACAATCCGATACGGACAACTATGGAAATAGTGTCCACTTCCACCACACACGGTACTCACAACACGCTCCGGGTCCAGAAAATGTGGAGGTCTTGTCCTCCAACAATAATTGTTCGGACGCCCCGGTTCTTCACACGCCTCACACCGCCTCCAATATCTCATGCGGTCCGGGTTTGGGCAATGGTAAGAAAAGTGCCCTCGCATACCACACCAATCGCACTCCGCGTTCTCTAGTGCGAACATACGTCTCAGCGACGTCCTCCAGCAATTCCTTGTCTAATGTCCAATACTCTCACATAGCTCGCAATAAGGCGTGTTCCTCAGATGGACTTGGTTCGGGTAAACCACCCTCTTCGTGGCAGTGGCTCTCATTCTCAGCCTGCCTCTCGGTTGAAATGTCACTGGCCGCGTCTCTGGCTGCTCTCTTGCCTGAAACTCTTGGTACGACATTCTTGGCCTCTTCAAAATCGAATTACTCTCTCCAATCTCGAGCCTTACTCGCTCTCGGTTTTGCCTCCTTAACTCATACGTTCTAGCAATCATCTCCAAATCTCGGTCCATCGGTTCCTCCTCTTGTCCCGGTAACACCATCCGTGATGGTACAGCTCGAATGGGGCTATTGCGCCTTAGCACAATTTGGTTCCGCGTGGTCTGGTACAACTTGATCTCGATCACATTGATCCCTCGCGACTTGATTCTCCTCGTTCTCTTACCACGCGACTTGGTTCTCCTTGTTCTCTCGCAACTCGACCTGTGCTCGGCCTCGACCTCACGTCCCCTCTAGGCTCCGCACTCGCATCAGCTTCTTGGTCTTGGCCCCTTGGTATGGGGTCTTGCTCATCCCTTGATTCCACTACAAAAGTTGGAATCCCTTCATCATCACTCGACAAAAGGTCGATTACCTCCACAACTCTTTCCCTTCTTGTCCTTTGTTCTTCGGACTTAGAGTCCCTGTCAGTTTGATTCTTTTCTCCCTTGGCCTCCGGTACCAGTACTTCACCATCGTCTTTGTTCACTCGCTCCGGCGAGCACATTTCATCCAACATTAAGAGGATTCTCGCGACCGTCTATGGCTTCTCCTCTGCCGAATGTTCCCCACTAAGACCTCCAGTTTTAGGTACGGCTCTCGCACCACCAGCAATTCCATCTTCTTCCGGCACATACACGTCCGTCAAGAAGTCCAGAATCTTATCCACCACCTCCGGGTATTCCCTCATATAACTCCCAGGGCTGATATCCTCGCCCTGATCCTCCACCAGATCCAACAATAATTTTTGTAACTTGTCGGCGAGCTCCACCTCCGCCTTTCCATAATCTCCAACAGGAATAGTTTCAAATTTCCCTTGTGCGTCCATTCGTACTTGAAGACGACTACGTTCACCAATCTCTAACACAATAGTCCGATCATCTCGATCAGATTTCAACTCCTCTGTTTCCTCCAAACATTCGGACGGATCGGTCTCGACAGACCAGTTGGTGTCGTCAACATCGAACACCCCGTCCCCATCCCAACCATTCGAATCATTCGGTCCTCGACCACTTTCTGATTTCATCGACAAATACCCGTTGTGATACCCACAATCCTCATGCCTCAGCCCCTCACTCCCTGAACCGTCTCCGCAACCTGAATCACCTGAATACATCTAAAACCCTCAAGAAACAAGGTCAGATGCTTAGTTCATTCTAAGGTTCCACTTAGACTAGACAAGCAAACGACCGGATAAAATTTCATGCTCTTGCGACACATTACTCGATAAAACATTGAAATGCACAAGTGCTCGTGGTTTCGAAAACACCGCTCTGATACCACCGTTGTAACGCCCCCGAAACGTCCTATGACCACGAAGGCCGTCGGACAGCCACGGGACGCCACGTGCGGAACTGCACCGAGGTGATCCAGTCGAGGGACGGAAGCTGCAGACTTCCCGACCGGTCCTCCCTGGCACAATCCCACCCGCAACCGAGGTTACTCAGGCTTTGCAACCCTCGCAGCCTGGTGCGTTGTTTTAGCCCGGACAAGGCCGAGTATCATTTGCAACTTGCCATGCTTTCCTAAAAACCGTATATATATTACTTTAATAAAATCATTCATCGCAAATAAATTATTAAAGCAATATATAAAGATAGTCGGAAAACTTTACGCTTATTCGTTTCAGAAAATATAGGGTTTTACAAGAAACACAAGAAAACCCAATCCGGTACCCTACGTTTGCTCCGGCTCTAGACTCACTTAGGCTTCCCTGCAAGACCACAAACAAAGAGTCATGAGTAATCTAGGATTACTCAGTGAGTCTGGGTACCCCCTTCTATCCTAGACAGGATACTTCTTCCTTTCCCAAGCCGACTACCCCGGCAACCAAAGAAAGCTAGCAAGCCACAAAGCTAGCGAAACATCAAAGCAACGCAACAAAAGCTATAGCGGAAGCTTTCAGTCTACTACCAATAACCACGCAACAGAGATTAGATCATCACGATCTTTCTCAAACAATTCCAACCTGCCTCCCGCAGAGGAAAACAATTCTTAACCACAAGAGAAAATCACTTGGGTCTTAAACTCGTGTCTCCACACACGCAGCTTACTAAGACGTCTAATTCCAAGACTCTTAGACATCACACAACTTGCTAAGACGTCCAGCATAAGACGCTTAGACTTCACACCACAACACGCAACACGCAACATGCAGAGATGACTAGACATCAACAAGAAACACTTGAATACTCTAGACTCTTTACACCTAGGGCCCTTCGATACTCTGTTCCATTCCAACTCCTGCTCCATGCCGAGACCACAAAGTTCTCCGGCATGAGCCCACACACTCAAGCCACATCGTCATGCAGCGGTCACGCCGGTAGCTAGCCAGCCGTGACAGTGTCCCCGCGCGAGTGGTCATCGGGAACTCACGCGTGACACTAATAAATTGGAACAGCAGATCGACACTTTTCTAGCTAGACTCAAGAAACGAATTCAAGAGACTAAGCTATCACCACACACACATCATCCTCAATTCAAGCCGTGATATACCAAGCATACCCGCTTTTTATCACGCAAGAAAAACCAACATAGAATAATCAACAAGAAGCAAGAAAATAAATCAAGCAACTTAAGATTATTCCACATGCATGCACCCTTCATGCTTAAACCATACAAACCCACTTTACGCATGTAGATTCAGTCGCTTTAACCACTTACATCCCTTATATCCAACTCATGCATGCGATCAACCTCAACCAATATTATGCAATAAAATGCAAAATATTCACTCATTTATTCTTGCATGACACCGACTTTCAAGCAAGAATGTATACTCGCAGAACCCTCTCGGTACGATCATGCATGTAACTTTTAAACCATCTGTTAAGAGTTTAATTTACCCAAACTCCTCTTTAACCGCACGTCCAGTGAATCCCCCTTATTCACTGTGCAAATCAACTTATTCTCGCATGCATGCAATACCCTTTAACCGCAACAACAAAAAGCGACTCTACATGCTTACCACAGACTCACCTCTTAACGCGTCGATGATTCCCGGATCTCACTGCACCACTCGATCAGACACTCCACTTCTTATTCGCGTCGATCAGCTTCCCGCTTCTTCGTCCGCAACCACCGCAATCAACTTCTTTTCTCGACTCATTCTCGACTGAAGTCGCGTCTGACTCTCAGCCTACTCCGATCACTAACACCGGTTCTTCGTCGAAGATTTCTCGACGATCTCCCTCTCTTCTTCTCTCGTGCAAACTCGCCCATTTTCTTTCTTTCTTTTCTTTCTCTCGCTCACCTTCTCTCTCAATTTTCTCTCCTTACCCCTTGAGACTTTTTGCCAAAATGAGAGGAATGAAGCTCTATTTATAGAGCTCTTGGGCGGTGGAGATAGCCAATCCATGAAGGATAAATTTCTCTCCTTAGTGCATGTGTTTAAACACTTGGTTATGTTTAACTTCAACACTTGGCCACTAAACTCCACTATCTCCATTTGATTTCTTTAATCCTCCACTTACTCCCACTAACTCTCTTCTATTAGTGCATGTTGCTTAATTGAGCTTAACCTTAGCTCTTGGCCAATTGGATTCCGCCATCTCCCTTAATCTCCTTGATTAAGTTTAATCCTCCACTATCTCCCTTAATCTCCTTGAATTTTTAATTCTTCCCACTAACTTCACCTTGATTAATTTAATCTCCCACTTTCCTCAATTCTCATTAGTCGAAATTTTGAGGAAACACAAATTTTCCCAAAATATTCGATCCTTCGTCCGACACCTTCGACGTTCCCTCCGGCAATTCTCGTCTCACTCGGACCATTTTCTCGATCGTTCGGACGCTCCGTTCGGCAACACTCGACAATCTCTCGGGCAATTCGGACAATACGCCTCGGCGATACGTCTCGGGCAACTTTGACTACGCGTCCCGGATGTCCCGACAATTTCTCGGGTTATCGGCAAATTCCTCGGGCTCTCGACAACTTTCTCGAGTACTCGGCAACTTCCTCGAGCTCTCGACAACTTTCACGAGTACTCGGAAACTTCCTCGAGTCTCGACAATTCTCTCGGGTCTTCTCGACCTTTCCGACGAATTTCTTCGACGTGTTTTCTCGACACTCTCGACGAATTTAGGGTCTCGACCGTGCATCCGGTACTCCTGCCTTGGCTTGGTCATCCTCCGACTCATAAATATTTCCTCGGACTTCCTTGAGTCGTTCTCCTTTATTTTCTTTCTTCTTCTTTCTTAGGTCTTTTCCGTCCCATTTCCTCGACCTTTTATATTGAGATTTCTACTCTTGGTGAGGGTCATTACAAGGTCGGTATCCGGGTAATAGGACATACAGACCGTGGTACATGAGGACACTGGCCATGAGTTTGATAGACGGAGAGGATTTGAATGGAAATGGAGAGTTCAAGACTACTGAAGTAGTGAACAGACATTTGAACTGAAGAAACGAAATCCTTAGCTGCTTAGATGATGGAGGCATGTAATTTTCTGGATGAAACGGGATGTTTCGGTGTTTGGTCTAAGTGACAGTCAGAGTGACAGTGATAGTGTAGTGAGAGTGACATTGACAGTGTGGACTGTCGGGGAACGGTCGCATCGAAGAGCGATGGATCAGGCCGATAGATAAGGTTGGATCGATATGACTATGGGCCGATGGGTGGCCCGAGAACTCGAAATCTCTGCGGAGATTTAAGCCGACTCACGCGGATAGAAACCCGAGAGAAGTGAAAACTCGCCGAAAAGGAAAAATTAATCGGATAAGGATAGTAGGGAATAAAAAGGGAATTTAGGGGACGATAGGGCTTATCGTTTTGAGGAAACTCAAGGCGGTTTAGTCGACCCTATATATAGGATATAGACCCTTAGACTCTATAGAATGTTTCGCATAGACAGCCGAGAGCCACCGCGAGAGAGAGAAGGATTCTATCAAGCTTAAACCGAGAGAGATTCTAGTCATAGTCGAGAAGGGGACGGTAAGCGTTCCTCCACCTTGATCTGTCAATGGTTATGGTTAAGTTATCAGTTGTTAACAATGATGATCTGACCGTGTAGAGCCAGAGATAGGATTTGTACAGGGGAACCGAGAGACTTAACTAAGGTTGAGACCGAAGGTGAGTGTGTGACTGTGGCCAAGTTATGTGGTCGATCTCACGACTCGTGGTTTATTTAATTAGTGTCTGATAGCTTGTCTTGTTTGGGAGATATTGCAATATGAAACGTGGTTGGTCTATGTGATTTAGACAACTATCGTATGTGTGTTATTGATTTGCTTGACTTGATTGGAATAGACCCTATGTCGGATAGAGATTATTGAACTAAGCCTACTGAGACGGGATGACCGCTCCACTAAGAAAACTTTGTTTGCTTATGCCTCCTTTTTAATGGACGCAGGGAAAGATAGGTTGTATGACCAAGATATTAGTGGCTGAGCGGCTCGCGTTAAAATGGCAATGAAGGGGGATGATGGTGGCTTTGGGTAGAATTATCGTGTTTAAGTAATTTTATTTTTAATCGTCAGCCTATGGCATGGATTTGGGATGTTCGAACCTCATGATTAATTTGAATGCATCTTTTAAGTTATTTCACTTGTTATATCTTTTCGCTGTTGCATATTGTTAAACAAACGAGTTAAAAATTTGGTTTGGATCGGTTCAGTTATTGGTTGATTTAGAGAAATCAGCTTGACTTTTAACCAGTGGTGTACCTGCAGCCACCGCCTTCTCGGAATTAACCAATCGGTTTCTCTGAATTAACCAATAATCCAAATCTATCTTAACAATTTTTGGAGTACATTTTTGTGCCATATATTTTTTTTGTATCCAAACAAGTCCTAACTAAATTCTCTACTATCCTTACAACCAAACACAATCATTTTTTTTTTGACAACAAGGTACAAGATCAGCTCAAACAAGCCAATTGGTAGGAAAAATGTTTACAAAGGTAATTTGATGTGACTCAATTCTATCATGACGCGCCAGCTTGTCTGCATTACCATTCTGCGTTCGGGGGATTAAAACTAATGAAAAAGATGGAATTCCTCCTTATCCGCCTCAATCTCGTCCAAATATATCTTGAAGGCAGGCCACTCGGAAGGCGAAGGCATCATCTTCACCTAATCAGAACAGTCTGTGAGAAAAACAACATTCTCATTATCCGCACCAATCATACATCGCATTGTCCAAATTAGAGCTTCCACTTCTGCATGGAAGGGTGACAAGCTACAGCAAAGGTTAGATGCACCCATAGTGGGAGATTCCCCCTCAGGGGAAATGCAATACCATCCTCGGCCTGTATACCGGTCAGTCACCTTCCAAGATCCATCCACAAAGCATCGACAACTGATTCCATGTCTGTTGACTGCAACAATATCCTTAATCATAGGACCAGAAGTGGGTCGAGACCCATCCTGGGGAGATATTCCTAATGTGTCTGCTTTGCTAACTGTAAAATCGCTAGTGGGTTGGAATCCAAACTGCTAAAATTTTATCATTCCTAGCCTTTCAAATATACCAGAGAATCCATGGGAAAATATCCGCTGAAGGACTCTGCTGAAATGTCCAAAATAAATAGTGCGAGCTCGTGTCAATAAAAGTTTCAACTCTAAGCGTATGATTGACGGGCAATCCCAAATGCAACGCTGGTCTCGGGGATTGAGCAGGAATCCAGGGATCAGACCATACTAAAATGGAATCACCGGATCCTACTTGTTTAATAAGTCCTTTGTTTACTAGAGAGCGAGCAGACACCATACTTCGCCATCCATAAGAAGGTGAATAAGATTTAATTGGATCCAAGGGGTTGGAATGCCTATAGTACCGACCTTTAATAACCTTCGCAAATATAAGTTTGGAACTGTAATTAACTGCCAGAGTTGTTTAGCCAACAACGCGGTGTTAAAATCATCCAAACACCAAAAACCCAATTGTCCATCTAGTTTATCAACACATAACTTGTCCCAAGCTATCCAATGTAACCCTCGTGTGTCCCTAGAAGCACTCCACCAAATATTAGAAATCGCGCTAATAAGTTTTTGTGTAACCGTTTTCGGAAGACGGAAGCAAGACATGACAAAGGTAGGGACGACAGTCGCTACCGATTTGATCATGACCTCTCTCTCTCTCTCCCCCATAGACGACAACCGGGCAGGCCAGCCACCTGTTTGTTTTTGAAATCGATCCTAAAAAAGGAAAAAAACTTTTTTTTTTTGAACCCCCAAGACTTTCAAGAATGCCCAAATAAGAGCTCATACCACCCAAGGTAGTAATTCACAATACTTATTTTAACTCCTCTCCTAGATCCGCATCATTTGTATGCCCAAATTGTACCGAAGACTTCTGGAAGTTAATTTGCTGTCTAGAGACCCGTTCGTACTGCTGTAGAATCCCTAAAACAGCCTCACACTGCTCCTTTGTAGCACGACAGAAAAAAAGACAATCGTCTGCAAACAACAAGTGAGAGACCGCGGGGCAAGCAGTCGACACCTTAATAAACGTGATAAGCTTGGACCGTTCCGCCTTGCGGAGATATGCAATGAGAACCTCTGTGCAAAGAGTAAAGAGATATGGCGATAGGGGGTCTCCCTGTCGGAGCCCTCTAGAAGGAAGTATGGAACCATGTGGTTGACCATTTATTAAGACTTTATACTGAATAGACGTCCCACACCACATAACCCAAGAATCCATTTCTCACGAAAACCTAATTTTCGCAGCAAATGTTCAATGAAAGACCATTATACTCGATCATAGGCCTTACTCATGTCTGTTTTAATGGCCATAAACTTACCCTTACAAGAAGGGTTGGTGCGGAGACCATGAAACATGTCTTGGGCAATCAAAATATTATCTGCAATCAAACGTCCCTCCACAAAAGCCGATTGTGTCTCAAAGATCAATACCTACAAAAAGGAACACAAACGCTGACATAATATCTTTGAGATAATCTTATATCCAACATTACAAAGACTGATGGGTCTCCATTCAGTCATCCGAGTCGGCTTATCCACCTTAGGGATAAGACAAATATTTGTCATATTTAGTCTTTTATCAAAAATACCATTCTGAAAGAAGGAGTTAACCAAAAGCATTAAATCAGCCCTAACTGTATTCCATGCTCGCTGATAAAAAGGGCCGTCATACCATTCGGTCCAGGGGATTTATCAGGATGCATCATAAACAAAGCCTCTCTGATTTCCTGTTTTGTATCTGATCACATCAAGGATTCATTAATTTCACCCGTGATAAACGTGCACACTTCACCCAGTGTTCCGTCGAAATCTGTAGGGTCAGTGGATGTGAAAAGCTCTTGAAAATAAGAGGTAGCTATGCCCTATACCTTAGTCTCCTCCATAACCCAATGTCCATCCTCGTTATAAGGACCCACAATGTGATTCTTCGCTCGTCTTTGTTTTTCTAAGCATGAAAATAACTAGTATTTTGATCCTCAATGGCTTTCTGGTGGGGAAATCATGGAATTCCTAGCTTTCGCTTGTTATCGGTCGAGTATAGAGTCATCTCGCGTAGAGTCCCTGGCAAGCTCTCTAAGCAAGCTATCTTCTAGAAAAAAGGATACAAAAAAGGATGGGGACCACAATATCAAAGACTTCGACGCTACACTCACATAAAGAAGGGCAAGTACAAAATGAAAATTCTCTTTTCCACCATGGCTCCATAGAGAAACCATATTCGTAGGACGCATACCCAATAGCATTTGCAAGGGCCGGGGATGAAGTAAACTTGCTACTGATTGAGCATGAAAACAGTCTGCACGCATCCAAGGGCTCCTACTCTTCTGATACCAGTAAATCTCTTCCTCCCGATAAGCCTCTCGCAGTTTCCAAGTTAGTTCCAAGATGACCTCAACAGAGATAGAATCATCTGCCTGAGTGGTCGCCAACCTGTTCTTCAGTTCCTCAATCGTTTCCCCATACGTGACTTGCACTTTCCGCCACTGAGAAATTGCCTGACGACACTTAATAATCTTGTCCATAAAATTTTCCGTTGGAACCGCTACCCCAGAATCCCAACCTTCTGAGATAGCGCCAAATAAACCCTCTTTATCAAGCCACCGTCGGTCAAAACGAAAGCAACTCCTCCCTCGCCGGAATTTGTCCTCAAGAGATGCTAATAACAGTTTATGATCTGAAGCTATCATAGGTAAATATTCCGTGAAAGCATTACTAAAAATATCATGTAGCTTCTCATTGGCCAAAACTCGGTCAAGGCGACAACGAATTGGCTTCTTATCCCACCAACCACGCCAAGATAGGCTATCCCCAACCGCAGGAAACTCTAGTAAACCACAATGTCAAATCATTATATTAAAACCAACAAAGGAAGACACATGACGGAGTTTCCCTCCACGCTTTTCATGATTGCCTTTAATTCATTGAAATCTCCAATACGAAACCAAGGAGAATCTCTAGATAAACCAATTCGCGTTAAACGTTCCCACACTAAGTCTCGGTTCGTTGGAACCAGATCACCATAAACAAAAGTAAAATAGATTATTTGTCCTTTATAAGTAAGTTCCACATCAATCAACCTATTAGATTCAAATAAAACCAAAACATCATAACTATAATTATAAAATAAGGCTAAACCGCCACTACAACCGATAGGATCAACCATTTTTAAGGTTGAATAACCACAATGACCAATAAAAGGTTCCAATTAAGATAAAGACTGTCTAGTTTCAGATAAAAATAATAAATCAGGCCTATGCTCCCCCCCCCCCCCACAAATCCCTGAGATATCCAATAGTTGATTTGTTCCCAAGCCCTTGACAATTCTAGCTTAAAATCTTCATTTATCCAGCATTGGTTTAGGTGGCATTGACCCACCAGTTGTTCCCTTCCCCTGTTCCTGGTTCCTCGGGTTTGTTCCTTCTCCAGCTAAATCATTAGCTTTAGGAGCAGGACATTTCCTTGGTGTTGTGCGTAAATACACATTCAGTCTCTTAGAAGCAATTCCCTTGCGAGCCAAAGGAGGCTTAGTCTTACGAACCTTATCCATCGGCGGTGCAACGACAGACTCATATTCATGGACTCTTCCCCTGTATCAGCGACCTCCCCTCCAAGAGCTGCAATAACCGAATCAGGATCCAAGGCAGGATCCTCCAACGAAACCTCCACTCCTTCATCAACCTTCTGGTTTGCAGCAAGTACCTCTGAACCTGAATCCTCGATCCCAAGTTGAGTCACCAGCTGTTCAGCGGATTCCTCCGGATCTTTCGCTGCCACAGATTGGTCCTCTCGAACCATTTCTGGACATGTCGTGTGTGTAACCGCAGGGACATTACCAAGGTTTTCTTCCGCTGATTCAGTCTGCATAGCATCCGAAACAAATGACCTTGCACCTGTCAAACCGTCATCCGGATCAGCTGAACCAGCACCTGGAAAAACCACAACCGTACCTGAGATAACCCCCTCTCCCTGATCAGAATTGGTGGTCAAACCTGAGTCCTGAAAGAGGGGTCTTCGAACCCTCTTTAACGGTGGAATGGTAATTGTCAAGGATTGCATCGCCCCTGTGTTCTTCATTTGAAATTATTAATTTCAAATTTCTTAAAATCTGTCTACCTAATTTAAAGCAATACGTTAGATTCAAATATAATTCTCTTTTCACTTTTATTTAATCATATATTTAATTATTTGAATTACTATTTAATACATAAAGTTAATAAAATATTTGATATTTTTTCAGCATCTGATGTGTTTGAATTCTTATAAACGGATATATATTTTAAAAATTTATTTTAACATTTTTGAAATACATTTTTGTGCAATAATCTTTTTTTGAAATGATTTTTCAAAAAACCATGGTCTTAAATACTATTAATCTAAAATCATTAAGGTTAGTTATCAAAAAGGGTTCGGTTTAATTTTATATGTTACAACCCGAAATTAGTGAATCGGATCCCATTAATCGAAAACATAAATGATTAAAACTCAAATTATATTTACATTCCAAAAGTATATTATTGCCAAAAATGTCGCAGTCGTTTTTATTAAATATGTTAGTCGGAATAAGAAACACTATTGAAGATATACTGAAAATATGGTAATATTCTGGTTATAGTAAATCTATTTATAAGCCAAAAAATGGCATTAATTATCAAGAATATGAGCATATTTGTTAAGATTTCACCGTAGGCTAATAATGACTCTTCAGATTATTAATCCAATATACAAGTTCCTTAAAAGTAGCAATATAATCAACTAAATCAAAAATGTTAAAGATCTTTTGACATCATATAGTAACAAAATAAATTACATACAAACATAATTATAGCATATACCTAATCAACCATTCTGAAATATTTAAATTAAGGATCTTTCAATATTTTTCTACTAACTCACACAAAACCCTCAAAAAATTCTTAAAGCATTATAAATACTTTATTAGCGCTCCAACTAGCCATTACGGTAAACAAACACAAAAAGAAAAAGAAACACATTTTCTCAAGTTTTGCGTATGAGGTGACAGTTATAAATCATGTGACAGTTTTTTTCTTTTAATTTCAATCTTGACTTTAGAGCATTAACTATAATTGCTTTTCTGGATTTTAAGGCAATTGCATTTCTCGTGTGAACTTTTGTATCTCTATATACTCAAGTACTACAATCGGACCTGCGCGCTACAACGCGGAGGAATATTTATAAATATAATATAATCAATACAATAAAAGAATAAAGTGTTTTTCTCCAGAGCATGACATATCAGCTTTTGTATTGAAGTAAAGACTGACACCTCAGTTAAAATAGATAACCAATCAAATTATAAGAATTAATACAACTCATCATTTTTCTCCAATAATAATCCTCGGTTCCACGTCACTTCGTGGACTCGTGGTGTTCGATTGGAGAAGGTGAAACAAAAAAGTCATCAAGTTGTTTTGGGCCTTAAGTTTAATTCATGGTCCAACTTATTTTATTTTACAAACGTAAATAGTAAATCCTATTAACCTAATATATAAACAAAGTTGATGCCCTTTTGCAGTTTTGTTACCGTAAGCCTCTGAATCTTTTTCTCCAATTATGAATAATTTAAAAAATGTAATTTTAAATTTGGTTTTTAAATAATAATCTAATTGTACTTGTTATTGTGTGTTTTCAAAGTGTTGTTTGAACATCAGCTTTTTGGAGTATTTTAAGAGTGACACATCATAAAAATTGATATCCAATAAGAACATTTCGATTAATACAACTCATATACATCATTAAAATTGTGTTTTTAGATTATCTCAACCAATAATAATTATTTCATGTTCAACATAAGTATTTCTAGATTTCAAGGAACTAACACATCATTAAAATTGTGTAACCAATTAAATTATAGGAAATATTATACATCATATCATATCAATATTTTTCAAAAAACAAATGTTTAAATTTAAACTAAATTAATAATTCATTTACAGTTTTTTGAAATATAATGATATCAACCAAGTATATTAATCATTTTGTGTCGTATCAATATTTCCAAAACATGGGTTTAAATTATATCTTAAATTTAAAATAAATTAATTAATCATTTACAACTTTAATAACAAAAGTATACTAATACAATCAATACAACACAAGTATCATATTAGTAAGATATAAATATAATACAAATATAATATAAATCACGATTAACCAAGAATAACACAAAACCAAACTAATTAAAAAATATGTATGTGTATATTGACTTAAATGTAATTATTATCAAATAAAACAAAACAATTAGATTTTATAAAAAGAACAAAAGAGAAATAAATAACTTCTTTGAGAACAAACAAACTATAAGAAAAAATAGGTGATTAAATTTGTATAAATTATAAAAAAATACACCAGCAAATCAAGCTACACTAATATTTCTAACTCCCATAACAAGGTAATAAAATAAAATTTGAGAGTAATGTTGAGAGTGATTTTATATATTATAACACGAACTAATGAAAAATTAAACAATATATAAGTTCCAAAATTGAAGGTTTTATATTATAGTTTAAAGTAGTGAAAACTAAATAATCATTTACTTAAAAATTACTTTAAATTAGCCTAATCCTTATGTTGAAGTATAATAATATTAAAATAACACACAAAATCATAAGATAGTGTCTTTAATCAAGTGGTTACAGGCTTACAATACCACCTCTATGACCGATTCGACTAGAATTCGACTCCACTAAGTCGTGTTCCAAAATCTATCTATGTACTTTGACAAATATTAACTTTTCTAATAATAAAAAAAACACAGTAAAACAATATGTGATTAAATTTGTATTAAATACAAAAAATACACCACAAATTTAAACTACACTAATATATCTCCCACATTAGGGTAAAGAAAATAAAAGATAACATACATTAGGGTTAGTTAGGCTATTTATACAATTAAGTCTACCCAATTTAAATGTAAAAATTTATAAGCCATTTTAAATTTGAGATTTTTCAATTTTTGTTTTATTAGTGCATTTTTCTATTTTATCATTGTATTAACCATAGCTTTTACAATTAATCCAATTCCACAAAATAAAGTTCATATTTTCAATAATTCAATAAATCTAAAAATAGTTACAAAAAGTATCCCACGGCGTAATGCGGGTCTAACCTAGTTTGTAATAAAAGTAGGAATATACAAAAATATTATAATGACTTACATTGGTAAAAAAATACATATTCATAGTGTATTTTTGACGAACCAACCAGTAAGAGTGTAACATCCGCGAACCAAAATTGGGGATTTTGGGGATGGGTGTCGATCGACACCAGTGTAGTGTTGATCAACACCAGTAATTTCTGGTTCGACCGGATTGTTTTAATTAACGATTTGGACCGGTTTGGTTTAAGGAAAACCATAGAACCAGATTATTTAAGTGAGAAAACGACATAGGTCATGTTTTGTTGTTTTGTCGCCGTTGAAACAAGGGAAAAGGAGAGAAAACTTTGTTCTTGAGTTTTGGGGGAGATTGGTGAGATTTCTTGGTCTTCTTGGGAGATCTGGAGCTGAGGAAGTGTTAGAAGCTTCCTAAGGTGTTGGATTCGTCATCCTTTGGTCAGAATCTTCCTGCAAAAGAGGTGAGTGCATGACCATGGCTTATCTAAGCCTGAGAATCCTTTGTTTGCTTGATTTGTTGTGTTTTGTGGTGTTGTTCTTGCTTGTGGTGGTTGTGTTATGGTTATTATAGGTTCCTGAGGCTTTTGGGAGAGTTTGGGACATATTGGAGGTGGATTGAAACGGAGGTTCGTCGTTCGGATTTGTGCAGTTCGCGTCTGCGAAGGGAGTGTCGATCAACACCAGTTAGGTGTCGGTCGACACCATGTTTGGCCAGTGTCGATCGACACCTCTCTGGTGTCAGTCGACACCAAGTTGCTTGTTTCGTGATTTTCCTGGTTTGTTTGTGTTTGGTTGTCATTTGTTAAGCATTGGTTTCTCAGTTGCATATGTGTATAGCCCAGTAGATGGGAGGATTGCCTCACAAAGTATTTGTGATAATACTTACGTATCTCAATTGTTGTTTGTGGTGTGCAGGTTTGTGTTGTGGAATCATGGCGATGAGGAGGAGGATGATCTAGGGTCTCGTTTGTGTGTTATTGGATTGTTGGATATGTTGTTGGAACCTTGGATAGAGATATGCTAGGTTGATGGATAGAATGCTTAGGATTTTTATTGTATTGATGTTGTAATGGTTTTGTATGGTTGGTATGTTTCCGCTGTGTGTACTGGTTGTTATTGGTTTAATGAGGAGTCGTGGTTTGGGTTGGTTTAATTTAGTAGTATAGGCTGCATAATTGTTTATATTGTATTTAATTATTAAGAAAAAAAAGGTCGGGTTGTTTCATTTAGTTTAGTAGTATAGGCTGCATAATTGTTTATATTGTATTTAATTATTAAAAAAAAAATGTCGGGTTGTTTCAAAGAGATTGCATTTTGTAAAAAGTACAAACTCATAGTGTATATTTAGATAAACCAATCCCTAAAAGATTGCATTCGTAAACATATGAATTTGTAAAAACACACTCATAATATATATTTTGACGGACCAACCGTAAAGATTGCATTCGTGAAAATATAAATCATAACCCGCTCTACCATGTGATTGTGAGTTTCGAAAACCAACTCGTTTATACTTAAAAATTCATGATAATCTTCTATATATATATATATCTTAGATTTGATCAACTTTTTGAAAAATATGTTATTAAGAAGTAAATTTTAGAATATTACACATATTGTAAATCCTTATAATATAGGATTATAATACAATATAACTTTAAATCCAAAAACCATATCAACTAATATTTGAAAGAATTACTCAAATGTTATCCAAAAGTTGGTTTATTACTCATATCTATAAATCTTCTAAATATTAATCAAATGTTTAGTGTCCTGGATGTAATTACAATTTACCCCTTGGGTTTAGTTTTTCGATTTTGAGTAAAAATCAATAGGACAGATTAATATCAATTTCAAGATATTAAACAAATTAATATCAATTTCAATAGGACAGATTACTGCATTACTAGAAGTCTATTCTAGATGGTAAACAAATTAATAACAATTTCAAGATGGCAGATTTCCCTGAGATTAGGGAATCAATAGGACAGGATGCATGGGATGAAACGAAGAAAGTATCTATTGGAATAATTCCCAAGCTAGTTAATGGTGATTTCGTGTGGTCTGGTAAGGTTGTACATTTCCTACTATGTAACCAGTTAAGAATACATAAGAAGGAGCTTTGGTTTATCATCGGTGGTCAACCTATCAGGTTTGGCCTGAATGAATTTTCTCATGTCACGAGGTTAAACATAGACCCAATGCCTACAGAAAGGTTTGAACTTAACGAGGAATACAAAGAGTTCTTCAGACTTTTGAAAGTGCCTGGTGGGGAAGGTCCATCGCTAGTTGAACTCAGGGCAGCATTAAAATTGAGCCGGGGATGGGACCCTAAGCCCCGTCAATGGTTGGGGCTGTTGTGTTTTCAAGCCACTGGACTTTATGCCATGCATCATAACTCTAGAATACCATTTGAAAGTGCGAAAAGATTTTTTGATGATGAAGCCATGAAGACTTATCCGTGGGGTCAGTCAACATTTGAAACTCTTGTTGATTCTGTAAAGATGTTGAAGCCTACGGGAGGATCGTACACCCTTAGTGGTTTTACACCCGTGTTACAGGCTTGAGCGTATGAGTCAGTCCAATGATTTGGAGAACAATTTGGGAATGCAAAAAAAGAAAATGGTGGCATATCGTTGCTTCATTGGGGTGGAAACCGTATACGTTCAACGTTGGAATCCGTAATTGCTGAAGAGATCAGAGCGCTTGGTGAGGTAAGGTTTATATCTGGTTGAGTTATTATTTATTAGGGGCTAAGTTATTATTTAGTTATGGCTGAGTTATGATTTAGTGATGGCTGAGTTATGATTTAGTGATAGCTGAGTTACGGTTTAGTGATGGCTAAGTTATTATTTAGTGATGGCTGAGCTATGATTTAGTGATGGTTGAGTTATTATTTAGTGATGGCTGAGTTATGATTAACTGATGGGTCTCATATTCTCTTATGTTACAGCTGTGTGTGACTAAAATGGTTATGAAGGATGATGTACGCGAGTTATTTCATACATGGCCAGATCAAGAAGAAGACCCAACACTTGATCGCCTTATCCAAGACATACATGAGGATAAGTTTGTTAAAGGTTTTTGGGATGTTAAGGGGAGTGATAAGAAGAAAAAGCTAAAAGCTAAAGCAGCTGTTGATTCTAAATCTCTTCCCGCAAAGAAGCTGAAAGTCTAGAAGGTGGAAGTTTCCAACAGTCAGGGTGGTGAATCTGGTGAAGGAGCTGCACAGAAGAGGAAGACGAAGAAAGGAATAAAGGTAAGAGATATGGTGTATAGTGAGTTTATATTATACGTAATCTTTCGTTAGTTTGTTTACGACGGTTTGTGTATTTGTTTCAGTGTGCTAGTGAGGAGGAAGATGCTGGAAAAGATGTGTTGGTTGGAACTCTCATTGAGTTGGTGTCTAATTTAACCTCAAGGTTTGACACCTTGGAAAAAAGCATTGCTGTGAATCTGGATAAGAAGATTGGAGATAGAATAGAAAAGAGGATGAATTAAAGGTTTGAAACTAGGTTTGGATCTGTTGAGAGTGATCTCAAACAGATGAAAGAACACATGCTTTCTATGGGTGTTGGGCAAACTGGCCAAAACATGTTATCAAAAGACCTTCGGGTAAAACTGTTGACACCAAAAGGTCCACCAGCAGTTCCAGGAAAAATGCAACAAAACTACTCTGTCAACAGTCTTCCGATAATGTCTGAATTATGTTAAGTCTATGGCTGATTTTCCAGAATCTTTAGGTTGAGTTATCATTATCTCTAATTGTCTTTGCTATGTTATACAGGTTGATGGCATTGATTTAGCTGGGATCAGTAAGAATCTGAATAAAGAGTTTGATAAATATGATTATCCTCTTGATTTCGTTGAGAGGTCTCCAGCTGCTACGAAACCAACTCAACGGCCTAACACGAGGAAAAATGCCAAAGATGCAAAGAAGGAAAAAGACTTAGATGCAAAGAAGGCCAAAGAAATAGAGGCAAAGAAGGCCAAAGAGGTGGCGGCAAGGAATGTCAAAGAGTTGGCGGCGGTAAAGAAGGCCATAGCGAACGCGGAAAAGAATGCAAAGGCCAAGGAGGTTGGAGATAGTCCACAAAAGAAAAGAAGTAGAAAGACTAGTAAGCCTACTACCATGAAGGCAACTACTAAGCCTACTTTCGTGAGGCCGTTGAATTTTGCAGCACCTGTTTTGAATGAGGGAGAAGTTGAAGCTGGTGCAAACGCTGGTGCCGACGCTGCTGACAAAAGTGTATGTGATATGACATATGAGTTTATGACTGAAAACAATTTCCTTAAACCTGAATCTGATGATGATGAGGAGGAAAAGATTAGGCTTGATAGAATTAAAGCTTTAAGGCTGGAGAGTGTTAAGCTGTCCCCGGATGGAAGTGCAATGAATACAGAACAAACTCCATAAGCAAGGATTTTTCCTTATATTGGAGACAACGGACTGACGTGCATGAGGAAGTGATGTGTACCTAGAGCTGGAATATATGATCCTCTGGCACCGGTTGATCCGGTGCAGTTGAAAAAACTTATGAAGCTCCTAAAGACAGCCGAGTATGACCCTTTAGACCCATTGTTAATCACAGCTTGTTAACATTATATTAACCTGTGTTTATTTGTTTGTTAGGCATCTACTATTAGGCAAGGCAATAGTCGAAATTGAATTGTATAGGACTCTCATCACCGAAAGAAAGAACTGGCCAGTGAAGGATGAACACTTTGAGTGGCTGTCTGATGAAGTAAGTTTAACTTGATGTCTGAGTTATTATTGTTTACGGCTGAGTTATCATACATAATGGCTGAGTTGTTATGTTTACGGCTGAGTTACAATACATAATGGCTGAGTTGTTAATGTTTACGGCTGAGTTATTATGAATACGACTGACTTATCTTACATTATGGCTGAGTTGTTGTTTACTACTCAGTTTTCTGTTTTACAGCACATGGGCGCGTATATGAGACTCCTCAAGATTAGGTACAAACGAGATCCCTTCCCATTCCACAGCAAATGCATTGCGTTTATAGACCCGTGGTTCACCAGTACGATTGTTGTGGCTATGCTCAGTTCGAGATGAAACCCAAAATGTTTAAATTCAAAGGCAACAGTTATGAAGAGCTAGTTAATGGTTTGATTCCACAAGATGAACCGACTAATTTGAAGTGGATAGAAGATGTGGATCACCTGTATATTACTCCACAAACTGGAGGCGATCATTGGGTGGCGCTGCACGTGGATCTCACCAAGAGGCATATTGATTGTTATGATAGCATCGTGGGACAAGCAACCAAAGACAGTGATGTTAAAATGTTGAATGCTTGTAGGGGGTTTACGCGGATGATTCCAGCAATGATGAACGAGTCAGTTCCTCACAAAAATTGTACATCTACTTTCAGCCAGTTCAGTTTCAGGAGGAGGAGAAAATTGAAGGTCCCTCAAAACGTACGGGTTGGTGACTGTGGCGTGTACGCTCTAAAGTTGGTAAAATGTCTAGCGCTTGTTTTGTCTTTCGATGGTATCTGTGATCAAAATATCCAGACTATACGGGTTAAAATGGTAGCAAAAATCTACGATGAGGCACCTGATTTTATGGATCAGTTTAAATAATGCATTATGTCATTCATTTTGTTTCTTTTGGTAGGAATTGTACTATGATATGTAAAACATTTGGATTTCTTTTGGTAGGTGAAACAACCCTTCCCATTTTTTTTTTTTTTTAATACCTTAATTTATTAGTGGTCCCATACCCACTAACATCCTAACAACAATCAATAACCGCGGATAACCAAATAAAACAAATTCCATTAAACCAAAAGAATACCAACAACAATAATCCAATAATCAACAATGAAATAGCAAGGTTCCAACATCCTACAATGCTCTATCAACTCAATACTAGCAACCTAACAATAGCTAGACCACAATCAATCAAGCCTCTAGAACATCCTCCTCCTCATCGCCTTTGATTCCACGATCACACTTTTCCTTTACCTGCACACCACAAACAACAATTGAGATGCGTAAGTATTATCATAAATACTTAGTGAGGCCGTCCTCCCATCTACTGGGTTATACACACAAGCATATGAGACTCCCAAGTCAACAAACAACAAGAACACAATCAAACATCAAACCAGGAAAAATAAGACTCGGCAGGTACTAGTGTCGACCGATGCTAATCGGTGTCGACCGATACTACAGGAACTGGTGCCGACCGATGCTGGAGTTGGTGCCGATCGATGCTACTCCAGATGGTGCCGATCGATGCTCCTCAAAAGTGGTATCGATCGATACCTCATTTGCAGACACGACCTGCGCGAAACTCAACGACGAACTCCGATTCCAATCAACGCAAATCCGACTCCAAACACGTCTAACCATCTCGGAATTCACTAGAAATCACAAATACAATGTACCCAAGCAAGCAAACACCACATACAACAAGGAAACACACAAAACAAAGGAGATCTCATGCTTAGATCAACCATGGTCAAGCACTCACCTCAAGAACAGGAAGATTGGATTGAGAAACGTGGAAAACAACACCTCCAGAAGCTCCCCCTTCGTTTCCAGCAACAGCTAACCCTCCTACAGCCTCAGATCTCTCCAAAATCTCCAAGAACAAGCCCAGAAAATCTCAGAAACGTTTTCTCTCTGTCTCTCTCTTTTTCTCACTAAGCGGCGACCAAAAGAACTTCCAAAAACCCATAAATTCGTCCTTAGACGCTTACAACACGATTTAATTGAACCAAACCAAACCAACCAGCAATTAAATCAAACCCGACCAAACCGGAAAAACATGGTGTCGATCAATGCCCCCAAGGGTGTCGATCGACACCCACACCAAAATTACAAAAATTGGTTCGCGGATGTTACAATTCTCCCCCACCAATATGGATTCGTCCCCGAATCCCGCAATACCGTCCATCTGCTAAGGACCTCCGTGCCACCGTCAGCACGGCCCGCACGTCCCCAGACCGGACTAAACACCGTCAGCCAAGGTTTCCCGTGCCACTGTCGCAACAGCCCGCACACCTCCGACTGACCCTCGAGGTCTCCCTCTAGCCAATATACTCGCATCATAAACACTATTTGCTCACAACTCAGTGCTTCCCCCGTCCGTGGTCGCAACCAACGAATCATGCCGGCTCGCTATCAGGCCAACCGCCTTAAGCTACGTCATCCGGGAAGTCACTCACACACACTCCCCCTGCTCTCGGGTCGCAACCCTCGAGACATACCGGCTCACTGTCAAACCTCGGCTCACAGCTACGGTATCCAGGGAGCCTCACATATCCCGCTCTTGGGTCGTCACCCTCAAGCGCGCTCTCGGATCGTCATCCGAAGCAACATACCACTCCCACTCTCTGGCCACAAAGGCCATCGAGCTATCGGTATCACATGAGTTGGGCCCGCACGGCCTTGAGCAAAACAAATACTGATGTCAACGAGTATCTCCCGGCTAGATCTACCTCAACGTTTCCACAAAACTTCCTTTTTAGAAACTTCCTATTTCTGGAAACTTTCCTTTTGTGGAAACTTTCTATTTATGGAAACTTTCCAAAAATAGAAACCCGAGCTATTTCTCTTTTCCCATGACAACAACAGTCAAACATAAAGAAAAATACTCATCTTATTAATCTCAAAAATGTCATAATCGTTACAATCTCAACGAAATTACATCAGAAAAAGCAAAAATACAACAACCGGAGCCAGCAACCCGCATCCCGAGCACCACCTCATCTTGATACTTAGTCGCACAACCAACCACCCCTAAGCGACCAAATATCAAGAGAGATGGGCTGGAATACTCCGTACCCGCTCCAGCCAAGGACTACAACTCAGACCCGGCTAGACAAGCTCAAGTCGCGGTCTGCTTCTCAAACCACTTCTTAAACCTTGCCTTCATCCTCGCCTTGCGCTCCCAAGTCTGCTCCTCTACTCCGTCACAGTCCCACAAAACTCTCATCAAAGGAATCTTCTTCTTCCGAAGTTCCTTCACTCTCCTCTCGAGCACCCTCAATGGTCTCGCCTCTAAAGTCATGTTAGGCTGAAGATCCCCAGGAATCTTAGCCAACAACTGATCACCCTCGTGAAGACACTTCCTCAGCATCGACACATGAAATACCTTGTGGAACGCACGTATAACCTCAGGCAACTCCAACCGATATGCCACTGGTCCCACCCGCTCAACCACTCTGAACGGACCCATGTACCTCAGACTCAACTTAGTCTCTGTCAGTGACCTGTTCGGACCCCGCAACATGGCCATCTTGAGATACACTCTATCACCAACCTGAAACTCAAGATCCTTTCTCCTCTTATCAGCATAGCTCTTCTGCTGATCCTGAGCCTCCTTCATGTTCAGCCTCAAAACCCGAATCTTCTCCGAGGTCTCCTGAACAAAATCTGCACCAAATATGCTCCTCTCCCCCACCTGAGTCCAACATAACGGTGTACGACACGGACTCCCATACAAAGCCTCATAAGGAGCCATCCTAATACTAGCCTGGTAGCTGTTGTTATAAGCAAACTCCACCAACCTCAAGTGATCTGCCCAATGACCACCCCAATCCAGCACACACATCCTCAATAAATCCTCCAAAATCTGGATCGTCCTCTCTGACTGACCGTCCGTCTGAGGATGATAGGCTGTACTCATATGCACCTTCGTGCCCATCTCTGCCTGAAATGCCTTCCAGAACACCAAGGTGAACTTGGAATCTCTATCAGACACAATACTAGCAGGCACACCATGTAGTCTGACTATCTCCCTCACGTACTTCTTGGCCAAAACCACTGCTCCATCAGTTTTCTTGATGGCCAGAAAATGCGCAGACTTAGTCAAACGGTCCACAATGACCCAAATAGCATCAAACGTCCTCGACACAGGCAAACCCACCACGAAGTACATCGTGATCAAATCCCACTTCCACTCTGGAATAGGCAAACTCTGTAGTAAACCACCAGGAACCTGATGCTCCGCCTTCACCAGCTGGCAAGTATCACACTTCGCCACCCAGTCGGCTACGTCCTTCTTCATCCCGACCCAGTGATAATACCGCCTGAGGTCACGGTACATCTTGGTCGCCCCTGGATGAATAGAGAACTTGCTCGAATGAGCCTCTCTCAGTATCTCCTGCCTCAAATCCTCACCCTTGGGCACACAGATCCGACCATGCACAAGGATAGTACCATTAGCAGAAACCTGATACTCTGCACCCGCAGCCTTAGAGGCATTCACCAGCCCCTCATCGCTCTCCTGAGCTAACCTCACTCTACTCAACAAATCCGCTCTATCAGCTGCCTCCAAACCCAAAGGTTCCTGTGAGATAGCACACAAACTCAATGCACTAATCTCACCTACCAACGCCTCCATATCCTGCTCCTGAGCCGAAGCCACCCGCTTCCGACTCAAGGCATCTGCAACCAGGTTAGCTTTACCAGGATGGTAAGCTATGTCCAAATCATAATCCGCTACTAACTCCATCCAACGCCTCTGCCTCAAATTCAGCTCAGGCTGAGTAAAAATGTACTTCAGACTCTTGTGATCTGTAAATACCTGTACCTTCACACCATACAGATAGGATCTCCAAATCTTAAGAGCAAAGATCACTGCTGCCATCTCCAAATCATGAGTAGGGTAATTAGCTTCATGCTTCCGCAACTGCCGTGAAGCATAGGCTATAACCTTCCCATGTTGCATAAGTACACAATCCAACCCCACTCTAGAAGTGATATGATCATGAGACCATTCAAAAAGATCCTTGAGTCTTGTTCAACACCAACGAAGTCAAAAATCAATTTTTCCAGCCAAACGACTATTTTGGATACATTATTACCTCATCTAGAGCATATGTCGAATTGGAATCAGTCCAATCAGAGTTCAAATGAAGGAGTTATTCATTTTTCAAATCAGGTGAACTCATGGCTACGCGATTTGGACCTACGAGCATTAAAGGGAGGACTCCGACCAATCCAGAAGGATTCAAGCTATGAATCAAACATTCCTGGAATCTTGATCCATCCTAGAATCACTGAGATTTGGAAGCACATTAAAATCAGTTCATACGTGAATGATATGGATATTTCAAGTCAGTGGATCTATCTCAGTCCCATTTTCGCGTCCGAGCCAAAGATCGTGTTCCACAGATCAACTCAGCCACAATTTCGATACGAAGCCACTTGGAGGATGTTAATGGATCTCTTATGTTTCCAACAAGCTCAGAAACAGAAGATTTGGCCAACAAACCACAAGGTTACGCTTCATTTGTCAAAGGAGGTCAATCTAGTTCTTCACATGAAGAATCTTAGGTCTAGTTGGTTTAGGAGCTTCCAGAATTATGTTTGGCAACCAGGAGTTGTTTCTACTAAGCACAAGGTGAAGAAATCATACAGCCCATCTTGTTTCTCATCAGCAAGTTGGATCAAAGAGTCAAACAGAGAGAAGATCAAGGAATGCACTTAATGGGCTAATTCAAGAGCTTATGGCCAAAGAGAACATGGAAATTTCTATTGGAGATGATATCTATCAAGTCCAGCCCACTTTGAGCCTAATACAAGCCCAAGAAAGCCCAAAATAATCACTTTATTTTGTGGTCAAAGAAGAGTGACGAAAATAAGAGATACATGCACCAAAAGTCACTTTGGAAGAAGGAAACATGCACCAAGAGTTGGGTCTTCATTCAACTATCTATCTTTATTGTCTTTTAGTTCCAAGAATAATTAATACTTGGCTTTGTTACCAAGTTTTTCTATCCCTATATAAACACATGAAATCTCATTTGAGAAATCATCCAATAAAGAAATCTTTTATCTTATATTTGAGAGTGGTAAACTCCTTTGTTCCTCTGGAACTTGTTCTTTCTCCTTGGTGGGTTACATCAAAGAGTTTTCGTTATATCAAGTGATTCCACAGCACTTGACGTTGCCATTCACTAGCTGAGGATTGAAGAGTCGTTACAAGAGAGTCTAGGGCACAAGGATTTTCAGGATTAGTCTCACGCCTTGTCATCTGTCTCCGCGAAGCTTCTATCTAAAGTTCCACCGCCTTGCTTTGTTTGGTTTGTTTTAAGAGAGTTTGGGGCATAAGGATTTTCGAGTTCATCTCACGCCTTATCATCCAGCTTCGCGAGCCATCGGAGTTCTAGGATTATCAGTCTACCAACCTTAGAGCGTCGATTCCTTGGGAGGATCACATCAAGTGGTATCAGAGCCCGCTCAAGGACTTTTGGTATTCTTCTAATCAAAATCTTTCATCTTCTCATCTATCCATCTTTTCATCTTCTTTCTTTCATCTTTTATCTTTTCAACTTCTTTCTTTCATCTTCTATCTATTCATCTTCTATCTTTCAAAAAAAAAAAAAAAAAAAAAAGCAAGAAAAAAAAACGCAAGAAAAAAAAAAACAAGAAGAACTTGTTCTAATCCACAAAAAAAAAAAAAAAAACAATGTCCAATGATCGACAAGTTCAAGCACTTATGGGAGAGACGCGACGGTTGTTGAGGGTTGAGATGAATACCCTCTACAAGAGGATGAATGAAGTTGAAGCAGAGGCACAACAGAGACAACCACAAATTTTGCATCAAAGCAGAGAAGGAGATGGACCTAGGCGTAACAAAAATGAAGAAGACGACTACTACGACCAAAGAGGCAATTTGTCAAGTGAGGGTCAACGGCATCCGAGACAAAATAAAGAGGATAGAAAAAGAAACGATGATGATTTGAGAGGAATCAAGCTGAAAATACCGCCATTCTATGGAAAGAATGATCTAGATGCTTACTTGGAGTGGGAAAAGAAAATGGAGTTAGTCTTTAGGTGTCAAGACTGTTCAGACCGCGAAAAGGTTCAAGTGGCTGCTACAGAATTTTATGAGTATGCCATCAATTGGTGGTATAAACTAGTTACTAGCAAGATGCACCACCTAGACCGGCATGTTGACACATGGGATGAAATGAAAGCAGTCATGAGAAAGAGATTTGTTCCCAACCATTATCACCAAGAGTTACACCGAAGACGGCAAAGGTTATCTCATAACAGTAGAATCATGGAGGATATGTTTCCCAAAGATGATTTTGTTGAAAAACAACTCAAGATGAGGGGTATAACACATCAAGCTTGTGGTTTGAGTTCATCCACCCTGAATTCAAGCTATTCTATGGAGGAGAAGACAACCCCAAAACTGAGCATAGAAGCAAAGCCTACTACTACCTCCAAAGAAACAAGAGGTAAAGCTGAATCTTCTTGTACGCCTACTTGTGATGTGTTGTGTGTTAAGTGCCAAGAGCGAGGTCATTATTCGAGTGAATGTCCTAATTGGAGAACAGTGGTGTTTAGCAAAAATTGTGAGCTAGAAATTGAAGTTGAAATGAAGTTGAGGAACAAAAGCACCAAGAGGTCTACAAAGATCATAATGAGGAAGTCACAAAGGAAAGTCTGAACTTCTACAACCTAGGAAGTGTGCATGATTCAGCTGATGCACCAACAAGGAGAGAAAAGCTAACGCTCCACTTATGGTCCAGCAAGATAGAGCAAGTTAGGGATTTTAATGGCAAAAAGAAAGGTTTCATTGAAAACAGTGAAAATCAACCTCATGGTCAGCCACCAGAATCACTTCAACACTCTCTAACACATGGCCTTACAGCTTCGAGGATGAAACTTTTTCAAGAGGAAGGATATGATATGATCATGAGACCATTCAAGAAGATCCTTGAGTCTTGTTCAACACCAACGAAGTCAAAAATCAATTTTTCCAGCCAAACGACTATTTGGGATACATTCTTACCTCATCTAGAGCATATGTCGAATTGGAATCAGTCCAATCAGAGTTCAAATGAAGGAGTTATTCATTTTTCAAATCAGGTGAACTCATGGCTACGCGATTTGGACCTACAAGCATTAAAGGGAAGACTCCGACCAATCCAGAAGGATTAAAGCTATGAATCAAACTTTCCTGGAATCTTGATCCATCCTAGAATCACTGAGATTTGGAAGCACATTAAAATCAGTTCATACGTGAATGATATGGATATTTAAAGTCAGTGGATCTATCTCAGTCCCATTTTCGCGTCCGAGCCAAAGATCGTGTTCCACAGATCAACTCAGCCACAATTTCGATACGAAGCCACTTGGAGGATGTTAATGGATCTCTTATGTTTCCAACAAGCTCAGAAACAGAAGATTTGGCCAACAAACCACAAGGTTACGCTTCATTTGCCAAAGGAGGTCAATCTAGTTCTTCACATGAAGAATCTTAGGTCTTGTTGGTTTAGGAGCTTCCAGAATTATGTTTGGCAACCAGGAGTTGTTTCTACTAAGCACAAGGTGAAGAAATCATACAGCCCATCTTGTTTCTCATCAGCAAGTTGGATCAAAGAGTCAAACAGAGAGAAGATCAAGGAATGCACTTAATGGGCTAATTCAAGAGCTTATGGCCAAAGAGAACATGGAAATTTCTATTGGAGATGATATCTATCAAGTCCAGCCCACATTGAGCCTAATACAAGCCCAAGAAAGCCCAAAATAATCACTTTATTTTATGGTCAAAGAAGAGTGACGAAAATAAGAGATACATGCACCAAAAGTCACTTTGGAAGAAGGAAACATGCACCAAGAGTTGGGTCTTCATTCAACTATCTATCTTTATTGTCTTTTAGTTCCAAGAATAATTAATACTTTGCTTTGTTACCAAGTTTTTCTATCCCTATATAAACACATGTAATCTCATTTGAGAAATCATCCAATAAAGAAATCTTTTATCTTATATTTGAGAGTGGTAAACTCCTTTGTTCCTCTGGAACTTGTTCTTTCTCCTTGGTGGGTTACATCAAAGAGTTTTCGGTATATCAAGTGATTCCACAGCACTTGACGTTGCCATTCACTAGCTGAGGATTGAAGAGTCGTAACAAGAGAGTCTAGGGCACAAGGATTTTCGGGATTAGTCTCACGCCTTGTCATCTGTCTCCGCGAAGCTTCTATCTAAAGTTCCACCGCCTTTCTTTGTTTGGTTTGTTTTAAGAGAGTTTGGGGCATAAGGATTTTTGAGTTCATCTCACACCTTATCATCCAGCTTCGCGAGCCATCGGAGTTCTAGGATTATCAGTCTACCAACCTTAGAGCGTCGATTCCTTGGGAGGATCACATCAAGAAGCGTCTGTATACACAACATAAGGCTCGTCCTGCTCAGGCAGTGCTAACACCGGCGTGGTAGTCAACATCTGCTTGAGACTTGCAAAACTTGCCTCACACTCCGGTGACCATACAAATGGAACATCCTTCCCTGTAAGCTTAGTCATCGGCTGTGCCATACTCGCAAAACCCCGAACAAACCTCCTGTAGTAACCTGCTAACCCCAGGAAACTCCGAATCTCAGTGGCACTCTGCGGCCTCGGCCACTCCTTGATGGACTGAATCTTCTCTGGATCCACTGAAACAATATGACCCAAGAACCCCATCTCACGCTGCCAGAAACTTCACTTACTCAGCTTAGCAAACAACTTCTGCTCCCTCAGCTTCTCCAACACTGCTCTCAAATATACTGCATGCTCCTCAGGACTCTTAGAATATACCAGGATGTCGTCGATGAAAATGATGACTGACACGTCCAGAAACTCCTGGAACACGCTGTTCATCAATCTCATAAACGCAGCTGGTGCGTTAGTCAACCCGAAAGGCATCACCACAAACTCATAATGCCCATATCTCGTCCTGAAGGCCGTCTTCCTCACATCTGCCTCATGTATCGGAATCTGATGATAACCTGAAGCCAAGTCGATCTTGGAGAACCAAGTAGCACCCCTCAACTGATCCAACAACTCATCAATCCTCGGGAGAGGGTACTTGTTCTTCACAGTAACTTGGTTCAAACCCCGATAGTCGATACACAACCGAAAACTCCCGTCCTTCTTCTTAACAAACAGCACCGGAGCTCCCCACGGTGAACAACTAGGACGGATAAAACCCTTACTCAACAAGTCCTCCAGCTGCTTCTTCAGCTCTGCCATCTCTGCTGGAGCCATCCTGTAAGGAGCCTTGGATAACGGCATCGTCCCCGGTTCCAGCTCAATAGTAAAAAGATCCGACCGAGATGGTGGTAATCCTTGCAATGACTGAAACACATCCTCAAAGTCCTCCACTACCGGAATGCCGCCAACCGTAGACTTCCCCACTGACTCTGGCATAGATATAGTAACCAGATAAGCCTCACGGCCCTTCTCGATCATCTTCCCTGCCTGAACGGCTGAGATCACGAGACTCCCGGAAGTCGGTCTAATACCCTGAAAAGCCAACTTCCCTCCTGGACGCTCAAACTCCACTCTACCCCGATAGCAGTCCAAATGCACCTTATACCGATGCAACCAATCCATACCAAGAATAACATCATACAACTCCACTGGACTGATAAGCAAATCCGCTGGCCACGACTCTCCTGCGATCTGAATATCAACTCCTCCAGCTCGTCCAATAACCCTCAGGAACTTGCCTCCCGCAACTCTGACAACTCCTGAACGCTCTCCAGAATCCCCTCTGATCCCCGCACTCTCGGCACACTCCGGAGTAATGAAGCTATGAGAAGCTCCAGAATCAAACATAACATGGGACTTAAACCCGCCCACCAACAAGGTCCCTACACAAATCCCATGTGTTGAGAACCTAACATTCGATCACAAGCAAAAACAAACATAATCTGAACTATTAATTTGACCAAGTTTGAATCTCAGAAGTTATACCTGTGATCGCTCCTGCACTAGTGCCATCGGGCTCCTGGGTCGAGTACACCTGAGTCGTCGGCTCGATCCAACCCACCGGCTGCACACCGTGCTGCACACCCTGCTGTACCCCTGGCTGAGCTCCAGCCTGCAACACTGCTACTGCCCTCTACTGCAACTTGGGACAACGAGGCTTGATATGCTCCGTCTCTCTACAGTAGTAACACACTCGAGTATCTGTCCGCGGCTCCGTCACCGCCAGCTGCTCTGTCACTTCCCGCTGCTCCCCTCTCTGTGGACAGCTAGTCACCTTGTGGTCCCTCCTACCACACCCAAAGCATCTCGCACCCCCGTACCGCGACCTCTGCATAACATCAAACTTCCGTTTCTGCCCCTGCGCTGGCTTGCCGCCCTTGCTAGGAACAGAAAGCGGCTGAGACTGCTGTGGCTGTACCGAAGAACTGACCACAACCACCTGTGACCTCAAGTCATCCTCTATCCCAGCTGCAACCTCAACCAACTCCGCTCTCGTAGCATAGCTCCTCACTCTGCACCGAGTCCTCAAATCATCCCGCAGAGCCAACAAAAACCTCTGCACCTGAGCCGACTCTGGCTCCCATGCCCTGCCTGCATACCCCACAAGCCGACTGAACTCTGCATCCAGCTCCCGCACTGTACGGTCCCCCTGAGTCAACCCCAAGAATCGTGCCTCCATACGATCAAGAGCCTCTTGAGGAAAATACTTGGAGTTAAACTCCCTCACAAAATCTCCCCAAGACATACCCCGCTGCACCCTCCGTGCTGTCACCGACCTCCACCACACACGTGCATCTCCTGACAAGTAAAACACTGCCAGATCCACCCTGTACCGGTCGGGACACCTAAGCGAAAGGAAAATATCCTCCATCCGCTCTCTCCACTCATCCGCTACACTCGGATCGGTACTTCCTGAGAAATACCCTGCTCCCACATGCCGCAGCTGCTCCATCATCCGCACATACTGAGCATCCACTACCTCGGCCCCCGGCTGCTCACCTGCCTGCAATCCCGCCACAGGCTGCACCGCTGGAACCTGCCCACCATCCACTGGCGGCACTATTGGATCCTGCCCACCAACCACTGGCGGCACTACTGGATCCTGCCCACCAACCAGTGGCGGCACTACTGGATCCTGCCCACCAACCACTGGCGGCACAACTGCTGGAAGTCGCTGCAAAACCTGAGCTAGCAAGTCCATCAAGACATCCTCCTTGCCTGGAGCACCTCCTGCTGCAACCCCCACACCCGGGGCAACACCGTGACCGACACCGGGACCATCCGCCCTGCCGTCACCCAAACCAGCCTGGTCTCCAGACACACTAGGATGAACCTGTGACTCTGCCACCTCCTCACTGGTCATGCTCTGGGTCACACTCACACTGGCCTCAGGAACCTGACCTCGTCCCCGACCACGACCACGACCACGCCCACGACCACGACCACGACCGCGACCAACAGCATCCTCACCTCTAACCATCTGTATCATCCAAGAACAGAAGGCAAAGCAAACAATAATTCTAATACCCAAAAACACAACTTACCGTGGAATCACAAAACAGGCTCGAAGAGGATGTTCTAGGACTTCATGCCACACACAATTGACCAATCACACAATCAATCATAGCATGGAATCCTAAACATCAACAGCAAAAGCACAATGAACCCTAGACCTAGAACCGTAAGGGCTCTGATACCAAAATGAAACAACCCTTCCCGTTTTTTTTTTTTTTTTAATACCTTAATTTACTAGTGGTCCCATACCCACTAACATCCTAACAACAATCAATAACCGCGGATAACCAAATAAAACAAATTCCATTAAACCAAAAGAATACCAACAACAATAATCCAATAATCAACAATGAAATAGCAAGGTTCCAACATCCTACAATGCTCTATCAACTCAATACTAGCAACCTAACAATAGCTAGACCACAATCAATCAAGCCTCTAGAACATCCTCCTCCTCATCGCCTTTGATTCCACGATCACACTTTTCCTTTACCTGCACACCACAAACAACAATTGAGATGCGTAAGTATTATCATAAATACTTAGTGAGGCCGTCCTCCCATCTACTGGGTTATACACACAAGCATATGAGACTCCCAAGTCAACAAACAACAAGAACACAATCAAACATCAAACCAGGAAAAATAAGACTCGGCAGGTACTAGTGTCGACCGATGCTAATCGGTGTCGACCGATGCTACAGGAACTGGTGCTGAACGATGCTGGAGTTGGTGCCGATCGATGCTACTCCAGATGGTGCCGATCGATGCTCCTCAAAAGTGGTATCGTTCGATACCTCATTTGCATACACGACCTGCGCGAAACTCAGCGACAAACTCCGATTCCAATCAACGCAAATCCGACTCCAAACACGTCTAACCATCTCGGAATTCACTAGAAATCACAAATACAATGTACCCAAGCAAGCAAACACCACATACAACAAGGAAACACACAAAGCGAAGGAGATCTCATGCTTAGATCAACCATGGTCAAGCACTCACCTTAAGAACAGGAAGATTGGATTGAGAAACGTGGAAAACAACACCTCCAGAAGCTCCTCCTTCGTTTCCAGCAACAGCTAACCCTCCTACAGCCTCTGATCTCTCCAAAATCTCCAAGAACAAGCCCAGAAAATCTCAGAAACGTTTTCTCTCTGTCTCTCTCTTTTTCTCACTAAGCGGCGACCAAAAGAACTTCCAAAAACCCTTAAATTCGTCCTTAGACGCTTATAACACGATTTAGGGATTTAATTGAACCAAACCAAACCAACCAGCAATTAAATCAAACCCGACCAAACCGGAAAAACATGGTGTCGATCGATGCCCCCAAGGGTGTCGATCGACACCCACACCAAAATTACAAAAATTGGTTCGCGGATGTTACAGTAGGAATTGTACTTGGGTATGTAAAACATTGATTTTCTATTTTTAAAGTTATGGCTAATTTACGGTTTAGTTACGGCTGAGTTATATACTTCACACGGCTGAGTTATGAATTACGGTTGAACTTCGTACGGCTGAGTTATGAGATATTAGTATGTATTCTTCTTTCTTTCCTGGGTCTTTTATTCTGTCAGACTCCTAATAAATTATCTAATTAAAACGTCTCTCGATATCACAAAAATTGTTGTTGGGGAATCGCGAACAATCCCTAATTCTGTGCCTACTCAGATTCACACATAATAAATACATAAAGTCAGCTTTTCACACAATATATTATTCAAATTAATTAAAAAATTTGTATTCGAATTTTGAATAAAAGAAACAAAAACAATTCCAAACAATTGAATGATATGGCTGAGTTATCGACATAAACGGCTGACTTATGAAATATTTGTAAATTGGAATTATTATAACTCAAAATTAAAACATAGAATGGAAAAATGAATATTACAATCATTATAAGCAATAAGAAGTAATAATTATAAACAAAGAGTGATTTTTACACATTCTGATCAAAGTGCCTAAAACATTCAAAACATGACATTTAGGGGTTAGGGTTAGGGTTAGGGTTTGAGGTGTAGGGTTCATATTTCCAACATTATGGGTTTTAATATAACAGTTTGGTTTTGGTTATATTGTGTTTGGTTTAAGGTGGTAATTTGGATATACTTATATGATAACCATTTGAAAATTTTAAAATTTTTGAAATTACTTTTCGGTTATTTCTGGTTATGGGTCGGTTAGATGAATATATTACCATAAATAACCCAAATGTTATCCAAATTAGGTAGAATAACTTAATATAACCGATAGCAAGCAGAATATAACCGTAATTAACCAAAAATAATGGAAAAAAATAGTTTCCAGCTCGGTTCGATTTGGTCGGTTATTTAGTCAATTCTAATTTAAGGGATGGCTGAGTTATCAAATGTTATGACTGAGTTATAGTAAAGTTATGGCTGAGTTATTAAAAGAGATTGATAAAACACCACGACATAGAAAGTTCATAGATACTTGTTCACAGCTCTGAAACTAAGCTCACATATACTTGTTCAAGCTCTCAAACTTCTTCTCAAGCGCGTTATATTTCTTTTCCATATTCAAGATCATTTCTTCTTGAGTCTCAATGCGCTTCTTGGCTGCATCCAAGTCCTGCTTCATCTCATTCTTCTCCTCCTGAATAACCTTAAACTCTTCGCGCAATGCAACGATCCACCACCTCCTGAAACCGCAGCCTTGACCGGGACCCTTACAAATAGTACATAACTCATATTACATCCCAATTGTATAAAAAAATCAAGAAGAAGAGCACAAAAATAAGAGTACAGAAATCTTTACATCTGTGATTTCATACGGACAACTGAAATAAAGTTCTCCTCTCGTGCTAGGATCATTAGAAATGGCAACGAAAACCACCGCACCACAATTACACCGGTTGGAACACCCTTGTCGCGCCTCCGTATTTTGCCGTACCGCATTTTCATCTTTCTTTCTTTACGATTCAGCTCCTACATTACCACAAACACAATATTAAGATAGTGTTTAAGATTTCAAATTTTTCAGAGATCTACCTCAGTTAATGCTTCAGAAGCAGTTTTCTCATCAGCCCTGGAGTTTCCGTCGCAGAGATCTCTCTGTGCCATCATCTTGACTCGATTACTAAAGCACTTAATCACTACAATCCCATCATTTATACTAATAAACAAATTGTACGACGTCATTTAATAATAATATACGTGACGGTTGAGTTATGGACTTAATAGCACTGAGTTATGGGTGTTACAGCTGATTTATACAATGGTCATATTAATGGTGTTATGACTGAGTTATGCAACGGCCATATTAATTTATTATATACCTTCTCGAGAATATAAAAAGTGTTGTTGGGGAGATGCAAACAATATTTATGTTTCTTGTTAAGAACCACACGCGTAATAAATGAGATTTTAGCAATTTTTTATTTAAAAGGAATTCAAAATTTGAATTGGGATTTTTAATTTTTTTTTAATAAAAGTATTTCTCAAACAATTGACTGATATGGCTGAGTTATCGACATAAACGATTGACTTATGAAATATTTGTAAATTAAAATTATTTTAACTCAAAATTAAAATATAGAATGGAAAAATGAATATTACAATCATTATAATCAATAAAAAGTAATAATTATAGACAAAGATTGATTTTTACATATTCTGATCAAAATGTGTAAAACATTCAAAACATGACATTTAGGGTTCATATTTCCAACATTATGGGTTTTAATATAACAGTTTGGGTTTTGTTATATTGTGTTTGGTTTAAGGTGGTAATTTGGATATACTAATATGATAACGATTCGAAAATTTAAAAAATTTTGAAATTACTTTTTGTTTATTTTCGGCTATGAGTCGGTTAGATGAATATATAACCATAAATAACCCAAATGTTATCCAAATTAAGTCGATTAACTTAATATAACCGATAGCAAGCCGAATATAACTGTAATTAACCACAACACCAATACAAAAATACCAAAAGGGGTAGAATAGTTTTTCGGTTCGGTTCGGTTTGGTCGGTTATTTAGTCTTATAATTGTAGTTATGGCTGAGTTATAGTTTATGACGGCTGAGTTATCGTTTACGATCTTCTCAATAATATGAAAACGTATTTTTCTTTCTTTCCTGGGTCTTTTGTTCTGTCAGATTCCTAATAAATAATAAAACGTCTCTGATGTCACAAAAAGTGTTGTTAGGGAAAGGCGAAAAATCGCAAATTCTGCGCCTGCTCAATTCCACATGCATAATAAATTCATAAAGTAAGCTTTTTATCATAATATATTATTCAAAATAATTAAATAATAATTATTCAGATTTGGAATTTTATTTCTCTAAATGTATTTCTCCAACAATTGAATATTAAAATTATTATAACTCAAAATTTAAATTTAGAATAGAAATATGAATATTACTATCATTAAAACCAATAAAAGGGATATTTATAGATTTAGAGTGATTTTTACACATTCTAATTTGAGGGTTGGCTGAGTTATCGTTACTCCCGAGTGAGTTATGTAAATAATTAAGATCAAGTGATGGCTGAGTTATCAAATATTGTGGTTGACTTATCAATTTATGGTTGAGTTATCATTCCGTAATGGCTGAAATACCGAAATAACGACTGATTTATATTAATATGAAGGTACAACATAAATGAAATTAAAAAAAAAAAAAAAAAAAACACAAAATTATAGTTCATAGTTCATAGTTCATATAGAAGACGACATGAAAGTACAATGAAAATCACTTTTTGAAACCGACGTCATCTGGGCCAAATTCTTCAAACATATTGACCAAATCATTCCAAACTATGCTAGTCAGCATCTCGGGTTTATTGCCACCACTCGCCCATATCCTCTTGAGAGCATGCATCTGGGATCTGAATAACGTTCTAGCCACCAAAATTAAACTGCGTCCAGACCGTTAAAATATGCTTTGGATCCCACATGTATTTACGATACAATTAAAGGAAAGAAACGATAAGAGTATAGAATAATATCAATATGGTGATTTGTTTTAGTGATCTTACCGCGAGGAGGAGAAACCACCGTCTCTTAAAGTGGAAGGGAATCAAGCGGTACGTCGGCCACGCATGGTGCCAGTTGTGTTGAAGTATTCCTCCAATCGCAATAGAGAGAACGTGAAGGAACTTGAACCACGTAACAGTGATTTTGTCAGCCCAGGAACCCACACCAAGGTTTAGAACCGAAATATTCTCCCAACCATTGGCGCAAATGATCACTTCGACATCTCTAAAAAACTATCCATCGATATGAGGAACAACTTCCATGTCGATAGGAATACGAAAGGTAGACAGATCTGTGATTTAGGAGAAGATAAAGAGAAACGAAGAATGAAATGAAAGAGATGAAAGAGATGAAAGAGAGTCAGAAATGTGAATGATGAGAATATAAAGGAAAAACAATAGGAAAACGAAAGGTCACGTCTATTATTAGGTTAACTTATGGTTTCCCGCCAAAATATCACTTTACGGCTAAGTTATAATATTTACGGAAAAATGAAAGGTCATGTGACGGCTGAGTTATCCTCTATATATTAATAGAGAAACATTCGCTTGAAAAAGCTGATGTGTCGCCGCCAGAGAGCTTGAGACACATTTAGCTATTTACCCTTATTATGATTTATTATTTATAGCTATATGCCATTAAGTTTTTAACAAAAAATTTTTTTTAACAAATGTGTTATTGCTAAAAACTTTATCAAATAACTTTATTAATATTAATTAAGTTTAATCTTTAAATATATTCTATATATATATTAGAAAAATGATTTATTGAATTGCATGTGGGTTATTCGTGGATCTCACGAATTCAAGCGGGACGAATACAAAGACATTTTAAAATATTTAAATCTGTTGTGGGATGGCTTAGCCAACGGGTTTGACCCGGTTAACAATTTTATTTAAATCATCAGGTTCATGAATTTTTTTTCTTTTTTTTTTTTATTTTTTTTTTTGCGGTTTTTATCTGATTTAATAATTCAAAATTTTGATAGAAATCTAATCGATCACTAATTCAGTTCACATTTGATCCAGATTCGTCATCATGTCAATCTAAAATTTATGGTGAAACGATTACTATTTTAAATTTTCATAAACGGAATGAACTCAAAACTAATAGAAATTTGTATTATAAATGTTATACTAAATAAATAAATTTACAAATGTTCAAACAAAAATTTCATCCCGTGCAGTAAAGATTTATGGCTGAGTTAACAGAAGAAAGATTCTAAAAGTAAATGGATGATATATATGACTTTACGGCTGAGTTATAATATTTACAGGAAAACGAAAGGTCATGTGACGGCTGAGTTATAGTGAGTTATGGCTGAGTTATCACAACAAACAATCTGAAATATGGATGATATATATGACTTTACGGCTGAGTTATAGTAATTTATAAATCCGTAATGGCTGAGCTATCGTAATACTGGCTGATTTATATTAATATGAAACATTACAAAAAGAAATGGAAAAAAAGTTCAGTGTTCATAAAGAAGACGACACGACTGTACATCGGAATTCACTTTTTAAAACCGATTAAGAGGAGGAGGAACCATGAACTTTTAGTTTAAACCAATCAAGAGGAGGAGGAACCACACACTGTTCGACATCGGCCTCCGCAATCTCTCTCATCTCCTCTAACCTCTTGTGCTCTATCTCTAAGTCGAGAAGTTCTCCACCCAAGATTTGATTCAGTTGGGATAGTTGAGCGTCGATTAGTTCCACTTGATGCTTGAGGGCGGTCTTATCTTCCTTCTTCTTCATATGATCATCCATCATATTCAGAATTGTTGTGTAGTGATCAATTGTCTCCGCCTCGGCCGTGACTCTCGTCTGAGTAAAAGCTTCGGACACGGCCAATAGTGCTTCCTCTTCCCACTCGAAATCTGCATTTCTTGCTGGACATTGGAACTTGCACCGGCCATGTTCATGGGCGATATTGCTTCGTCTGCCTTACGTTTTAGACGTCTACTGGAACCCTCTCCGTCCATAGCTTGGCTATCAAAATAAAAACAACCGTCACCAACTGATAGGTGCAATGATCGGAAAATATGCAATAGATTGAGAGGGGATGGAGAGGAGACTTACATATGCAATGATCGAAGGAAATGCAATATATTGATATTGGATGTAGAGGAGATTTGTAGGTGCAATATATTGTGAGGGGATTCAGAGGATATTTATAGGTGCAATGAGCGGAGAAGAAGGAAACGATACAATGAATATAGTGATGAAGATGAAGAAACCGAAACGATACAATGAATTAAGAGAATATAAGGAAAAAAAATTGGAAAACAAAAGGTCACGTCTATTATTAGGTTAACTTATGGTTTTCCGGCAAAATATTGCTTTACGGCTGAGTTATAGTTTTACGGGAAAACGAAAGGTCACGTCGATTCATGTAATGGCTGAGTTATAGTGAGTTATGGCTGAGTTATCACAAGAAACAATCTGAAAGCAAACGACTGATTTATACGACTGATTATATGGCTGAGTTATAGTTTATGACGGCTGAGTTATCGTTTAGGGTATTCTCAATAATATGAAAACGTATTCTTCTTTCTTTCTTTCCTGAGTCTTTCGTTCTGACAGATTCGTAATAAAATTATCTAATTAAAACATCTCTCGATATCACAAAAAGTGTTGTTAGGGAAACGCGAAAAATCACTAATTATGTGTCTTCTCAAATCCACACGCATAATAAATTCATAAAGTGAGTTTTTCACAATATATTATTCAAAATAATTAAATAATTATTATTCGAATTTCAAATTTTATTTTTGTAAAAGCATTTCTCCAACAATTGACTAACATGGCTGAGTTATTGACTTAAACGTCTGACTTATATGATATTTGCCGGCTGAGTTATTGTTTTACGGGAAAACGAAAGGTCTCGTCGATTCATGTGATGGCTGAGTTATATTGAATTATGGCTGAGTTATTACACAAAATAATTAGATAGCGTAAAACGAAAGTTCACGTCGATTAGTATGACGGCTGAGTTATAATCCTTGACAGCTGAGTTATTACACAAAATAAAATAAATCTCCCTAACTATATAGCACAAGTTTTCACATTGTGCTCAACTTGCTTACATCGCAAACATGTGTGTTGCTTCCTAGGGCGTTTATTTTCAATGGCAACTTCCAAAGATGATTTAATCCTACGCTTCTTGGGCCTTCCTGGCTGGTTCACAACAATCGGAGGCAAGCACTTCTGATTATCCACAGCTTTAGGAGCAGGGAATGATTCATCTGGAGGCATGATTGAACCAGCCAATCCGTTAACCAAATCGACACTCCTAAATTTCGGATTGCACATGGATATACGAGACACATCCATATGCTCTGCAACTGCGATTGCATGGATGGTATTTTCTCGTGGTCGAAACGATGGCATGTGCATGTTTTTAGATCCAAATTTACAACATGCAAAGATAATCCATATCTCACTTGCACACGTACAACATCAATCGGTAGTACCTCCATAAGTCTTGATGCGGTGACACGGTCTAGTAGGGAGTAGAACGAAAAAAAAACGTCTTAGGTTGAATTATGAAAACAATAACAGCTGAGTTATGAAAACAATTATGGCTGATTTATGGAAACTATAATGGTTATGGCTGAGATATGGAAACAATTACGGCTGAGATATGAAAACTATTCACGACTGACTTATGTAAACTTACCTGTAACAGTTTCTCAACACCTCGAGTGAGAGTTGTTAGCTGCGATTTCGCATCCTCTCTCCGTTCAGAAAACCATCTGGTCATCATATTCCGTATCGATTCAAGCAGTTGGACTATGGGAAGACTTCTAGCATTTGACAGTGCATGGTTCATTGATTCTACAATATTCGTTGTCATTAAATTGTACCTTTCACCCGGGAATGCACACGCGCCCACATTCGGACACCAGCTCGTTAGACGTATCCATGTAGTTTGTGATGACGTGCTTCAATCTCATTGAGAGCCTCATTAAAATCAGACAGCCTAAAACAACTTGCCGCTTTTTTCACCAGAGGAAACAAATGTTTTCCTTTCAACTTCACCAAGATGTTCTTATACAAATGGTAAGTGCAAATTCCACGCGAAGCCAACAGATACCCATGACCAATCGCTTTCCCTATTGACCTATGTCTGATGGAGATTATCGCAAGATCCTTTTCGTCAGGAATGACAACTTTGAGTTGTGTAAAAAACCAACGCCAAGACTCATCATTTTCAGTGTCGACAACAGCAAAAGCTAATGGGAAAATTTGAAAGTTACCATCCTGAGCTAGGGCTGTTAGAAGCGTCTCTTTATAACTACCATGGAGAAACGTTCCGTCGACAACAACAACTTTGTGCATGTAAGCAAACCCAGCAATACTCGCACCAAAAGCAATAAAAACATATTTGAATTTTTCTTCATCATCTTTGAAGACGCATGAATATACCCGAATTTTCCCTTCTTAACTTGTATATGTAATAAGGTAACTCGCTTAAACTATCCTCATAAGTTCTTTGATCGATCTGCCTTGCATTCAGCAGCGTTCGATATGCCTTCCAATAACCCATCTGTTGACACCAACAAATTAATAAATCAGCCTTAATATATAGATAACTCTGCCGATACATTCAAATAAGTCAGCCGTAAATAATCAATAAATCAGCCGTAACATGTAAAAAACTTAGCCTATACATACCTATAAGTCAGCCATAAAGAATCAATATGTAAATAACTATCAATAAGCCAGTCGAAACATAGTAATTACCTTTAGACTAAATTTCTTATTGAAAATGATTCCGACACTTTTAGGTTTAACTTCCAGACCAAGATCACCAAGATAGTCCCTGTAAATATCTGCCAATACATCAGCTGTTGATTGGCGAGATCTAGTAGAACGTTCCGTCACAGAACATGTGTGTTCTGAATCGTATAATTTAACATGAAAATCCGGGTCATCCCCTTGTACAGATGCACGAACTCTCCAAAGACATCCTTCAACCCAACACCTATAAACCACTTGTCTCGGATTTGATACTGGTATATTAAAATCGAATCCATCCCTAACTGAAATAAGTTTCACGTGATTCCTGAACTGCTTTTTGCTCTTTTATCGTTGTCCTACAGCAATTTTTAACGTTGACACCTCCAACCTAATAGCCTCCGGATTCATCTTTGATCCGGCAAAGTTATCATCTTTATGAGCTTCATTCTGAGAAGGCAGAGTAGGTGGGTCTTCCTCTTTACACCTCCAACCTAACAGAAAATCTCTCGTCATCAGATGACTCACCATCGAAGTCGTCGAAAACATCAAATCGTCTTGAAAATTCATCGTCTTCTTCTTTGTCAGATGCTACTTCGACATCTTCTTCTTCTTCGTTTTCTTTGTCAACGATCTTACCATAATCAAAATAATTGCCTTCAAATCCCCCACTGTACACTTCGTATGTAGATTCTACTTTCGAGTCACATCTTGGCCGAATCATACTTCCTCTAGCTCCACTAGTTTTTTTAGACTCTTTCGCTGAAAACTCTACACAGAGACGTAGCTGATCGGTTTTCCATAGCCCCAAAAAAACATTGCAACTGTCGATCATTGGAGACAAAAACTGGTGGAGTATCATGCGCCATATGTTTTGGTGACTTGTTCGAGAACATGTAGCTCAGCTTTAGCTCATGGCTAAACGCGTCCCATCCGTAGTCATCAAGAACAAGCTTCACAAGCTTGTCGTGTGTTGTGCCTCCAAATATCTGCACAACTATACACCCTCTATCGTCGGTGTTAAATACATATCTCTGTGTCTTTACCCAATTACCGGAAACAACTAGAACCTGAACTGGATCCATGAAAGAAAATGAAGAACAAGGTGAAGAAGAAGTAGAAGAACAAGGTGAAGAAGAAGTAGAAGAACAAGGTGAAGAAGAAAGTGAAGAAGAAGTATAAGAACAAGTAGAGAAAGAAGGTAAATAGTTCAATTATTAACCAGTTGAAGAACAAGAGTCAAACGACGTTTCGTATTTCCGGAGAAAAAAATAATGACATGGAATGCTGACATGGATGTTGGGTCCGACGTGTCAAGTCAGCCATCAAACAATTAATAACTGAGCCTAAATAAAACTCAGCTATCAAACAAATTATAACTCAGTCACAACATGAAAAACATTACAATAATTAAAAAGCAAAATAAATTGCTGCCAAATTCAGCCGCTTCATCTACTGAAAATATGTAACTCAGCCGTATTGTTTAATAAGTCTGCCGTAACTGAATAAAATTCTTGTAATTAATCTTTTGCTACTAAGTCAGCCGTCAAATGACTGAGTTGTACGATAAGTCAGCCGTCTAGATGGTCTATTTGCAAGCTTTAGGAGCTGAGATCCCACTTTCAAACTTCACTTACCTTCTTATGTCTTGTTTATTTGCTTGAGGGCAAGCAAAGACTAAGTTTGGGGGTGTTGATGTTCATATATTTTACCTTGTTTTCCCTTAGTTTATTCACATCTTTTGCATCTTTTGTTATCCATTTAGGCCATTATTGTGTAGCTTTAGGACTAATCATGCATTAGAGTTTAGTTGCATTGCATTTGCATCTTTTCATGCATAAACAGGTGATTTTGGAGCTTAAGGGGCATGGATGCAATGCTGAGGAGAAGTGAAGCAATCATGAGGAGAAAGCAAGAGAGTTAAGGCTGAAACAACAAGGTCCGGAGTCCAACTCGACCGCACACTCGACCAGACACTTGACCGTGTGCTGAGGAGGACTCGACCGAGTGGAGATTGCACGAGAGAAGCCAGCTCGACCGGCCACTCGACCGAGCACAGGTCGAGTTGACCGAGCCGTTGACTATTTTGTCTTTTAGTGTTTTTAGGGATTCCACCTCATCTCCTATATAAAGCCTTGTACCTGCAGCCACCAAAGTGTGCAACTTTTTAGAGAGAGTCAGAAACCTAGTTTTTACTTTTTAAGGAACTATTCCCTTTGCCTTTTTATTTTATTTAGATTTTGTACTCTTTTTAAGAAAACTCTTAGATTCTTCAATATTGTTGGTTCCATAACTTTCAATATATTAAGAATTTGGGTTTGATTCCTTTTGCAACATTGTAGATCTTGTTCTTATCTTTCATTTGATGCAAGTTTCGAGATTTTCTGGGTTTATGACTTTGATGTTCATCATGTGTTCATGTGAATAGTGATTAGGATCTTGAGGATGGGTTATGATGGATTGATCTTGTGGTTTGTGTGATTTGGTCAAGCTTGATTGTTGTAGATCTCTTCTGGGCTAGATGTTCTTAATGCTGATCCTATATTTGAGAGGGTAGGATCTGATTTTAAGCTTCTTAGCATCACACCAATGTTTAAGAAGCATAGATAAGGCTAGATATAGAGCTTACCATTAGGCTTGCTAAGAGATTAGAGGTCTTGTTTGGTTTGAGATGTATTGCTTAATGTCTGCTTTTGTAGATTCTTTACTATGTGAGAACAAGTCTAGAAATGCATAGGTTTTATTGTTTCTTGCCATGAGAGTGGAGGAAACTTGTCTTAGATTTATATGTCTAGAGGTTAGCTCAAAGTTTGCTTGAGATTTGTTGACCAAGTTAGATAACCACAATGATTAGTTCATCCCATGAATCCATCCTCAGGACCTTCTTTGTTTTTTTGAAATCTTAGTCTTAATCCTGTTGCTTGCTTGTTGTTTGATTCGTTTCAGTATTGCTCTGTTTTTATTGTGTTGCTCTGTTTTCCCGGATTTAACCAACTCGACCTCCCACTCGACCTACACTCGGTCGAGTGCTTGCTCGAGTTCATCCCCAGATTTCTTGTTTATGATTTGTGGTTGTCCTGTTTCATTCCTGTTTCATTCCAGTTGCATTCATTTAGCTTTCAGTTCATTACTTGTCTTGCATTAGTTCATTAGTAGTAGTTTCTATTTCTGTTCTAGCTTCATTACTGTTACAATCATTGTGTTTCATTTGCATTTAGTTCTTAGTTCTTATAGTTTACTTTCTGCATTTTACATTTTCATCTTAGGATTGTTAGTGACAAGCAGTCTTTACATGTGTCTTAACTTAGATTCATATGCATATATTAATTGTTCACAAACACTCATTTAGGATTGATACCTCTTATACTGCAACAGCATAAGGGGAATTGAAACACACATCCATCATTCCATTCATATCTCACCATTGCATACATCATCATCATTCCATCCACTCCATAAATAACTTGTTTCAATTTGGCGCCATTGCCCATTTGAGTGTGTTTTTGTGACATTTAGGATCCATATTAGTCTAAGATTAAGTTCGTTTATACACTTGTGAAGTTGCTGGATTCGAATCTTCTGTTGCTTGGCTGTGTTGAGTTTCAGGTACCAGCTCGACCACCCACTCGACCGAGTAGTGATCGAGCACTTGATCGAGTCAGACGCCGGATCTCAATAGACACCACTTCCCAGTCGACTCGACCATCAACTGAAGCCAGTGCTGGACCGAGTGTCAGTTCGAGTCAGTAACCATGTTTCACGGCAGTCAGTTCCATTATGCACCCATGCACCAGCAACAAGGTTTCCAGACTCAATGGTGTCCCACTCCAATGTTTCATACCTACCAAGCCCAAGAACCTGACTTAAGCACTATGATGCAACAATTGTTGCTTGGGCAAGCCAATAAGCAGATTGAGGAGTCAAGGCAGTTTGAAGAGCTGACCCACAAATTGAATTCTTATTCTCATGACCTGAGTAACCAGCTTGAGAGTCTGACCTCTTCATTCCAGTACATGGAGAGCTCCATTGCTTCTACTTCAGCTCCTAAGCCACACCAACTTCTTGAACAAGCCATTCAAAACCCAAGGGAGATCACTATTAAAGCAATCCATCTCCATGAGGAAGATATCACTGAGGACAGTGAGGTTCAAGTTGGGGAGGATTTGTCACTTATTGAAGCACAGAGTGAAGGTTTTACTAAGTAGACTGAAGAAGAGAAACAACTTGACCAGGTGCTCAACCACACACACGATCGAGTATCTGATCGAGTGACTGATCGAGTTGAAGACACAGAAGCTGTTAAGCCTGCTAGATACATTCCTCCTGCTTACAAACCACCTCTACCATTCCCAGGGCGTTTCAAGGCACAAAAGATAAGAGAACTCAGGGAGATCATTGAGAAAAAGGAGAAGATAGCTTTGCAACAAGAGAAAGAGAAAGCCTTGAAAGAAGAGGGTGTAATTGAGAAGAAGGAAGTGATGGCCATACAAGAGGTCATCATTGCTTACCAAGAAGAAGAGAGAGGACCTGCTTTGGAACAGTATGCTCCATACCCTCTCTATCAGGATTTTTTACTTGAGATGTCAAAGAAGAGGGCTCATGACCAAGATATGAAGGATTTGAAAGAGATTGGGAAAGCTATTGTCCCAACAAAGCTTGAAGATCCAGGCTCATTCAACTTACCCTGTTCCATCAGCTACATGCACTTCAATAAGTGCCTTTGTGATATAGGAGCTTCAGTGAGCTTGATGCCATACTCAGTGGCTGAGAAGTTGGGGTATGAGGACTTCAAGGACAGCAACTACTATGTCAGTCTAGCAGATGGATCCAAGAGGGATGTGGTTGGAGTGATTGAAAGCCTCCCTATCAAAATAGGAGAAGCAAGGATCCCAACTGATTTTGCAATCATGAGCATGGAACAAGAGCCTGTGGACCCTCTTATCTTGGGAAGGCCATTCTTAGCTACAGCTGGGGCTGTTATTGATGTGAAGATGGGGACTATCAAGCTCCACCTGACTGAAGACTTCACTATGAAGTTTGACATCAACAATCCCACTAATCTGCCTTCAAAATATGATCCACCTTACACTATCAAAAGAAAGGAGGATCATGAGGTCTCAAGTGAGGAAACTGCTTCAAGGGGTAAGCTAACCTTTCAAGAAGATTCAGTGGAGAAGCTTAAGAATTCTGTTCAAGAACTGACTGCTTTAGTCAAGGATCTCCAAGTCAAGCTGAACAAAATGACTTTGAAGAGAGCAAGGCCAAAGCTCAAGGTTAAAAAGAAACATGGTTCAAGTGCTAAGGAGGTAGTGATCAAGAAGGAACACAAAGGTTATCAAGTAGAACCAGGGGGATTACATCACCTCCTTGGTCTCTAACTCAAGCCTGAAAAGGCAATCAAAAGTCAAGTTTAGTGACTTTAAACAAGCTCACTAGGGAGGAAGTCCCTAAGGTATCCCTGTATATATTGCTTTAGAATTTTGGTATTTTGATTTTTGCTTTAGTGTTTTCATGGTCAGGGAAGCAAGGGAGTCTGAATAGAAGAGGAAGGGACAGCTGTTTGAGATTCGCAGTCCAGCTCGACCCCCCCCCCACTCGGACACGCACTCGACCGAGTCACGGTCGATCGCCATCGTCGAGCTGCCCCAAAGTCCATCTCCAAGCCACCAGCCTGACCCCAACTACTCATATGACAGCATGCAGATGGATGTGGATAACTTCTTCCACAACCCCAAAGGTACCATCATCACCTTACCTTGTAAATACCATTGCATTTCATATTGTGTTTTGTTGTTTTAAAGTCTTGAATCCTCTTACAAATTTCTTTCACACAGACGACTGTGTGATTTAAGTTTGGGGGAGGGTTTGAGATAGCATTTGATGTTGTGTTTTGTGTTCTTATTTCAAATTTTTATCATCATCATGTTAGCACTTGCATAAGCATCTAAGGCATAGAAAAACCATAAAAATTTGAAAAATTTTGAAAAAATCTTCATAAAAAAAGAGTGTTCATGTAGTTTGCATTGCATATTAGGATCTTGTTTAGCATGTTTCATGTAGGATTGTATAATATTTGCATTAGGGATCTATGATGAGCTTGCCTTGTTAGCTAGCTTATTCACTAGACTAGGATCAATGCCCAAGTTAATAGTACTTTGATGCTAGTTGAGTAGTTAGAAGAATAAGATTGAACCAAGCCTTGAATTCCTGCATTGCATTTGGTCTAAATTGAAGCATGTTGAGATTTGAAACCATTTCCTATTTATAAGAACCTAATATTGACATATAATTATCAATGTGTGCATTGCTTTAAACTCATGGATACCATATACATACTTGGATCATCTTTCTCCTTTTTACCACTCTTGTTGATTCAAGTAGCTGATTAAATCATTAAGATCAGTTTCCCTACCCCTAAACCAAACCTTCTTTCAAGCCTTGTTTATTCTTGAGTGTGTGAGGCCTATTTTTGGGATTGAGTTTGGTAGAAAGTGTTAGGTTTGAACTGACAAGAGTAAGACCTTGTGTAGTTCTAGTTTGCATTTTTCCAACTAGATAGGACTAGGTGGTTCACTTGTTGGGTTTGGGACTTGGCAGTTATGAAAAGAAAAGAAGGAAAAGAGAAAGAAAAATGGTAGAGTCTTTAACAGGAGATTGATTTTAAATTAAAGCCTAGTGAAAGGATGGGAAGTAAAGTATTGTTGAGGTTGGTTCTAGCTAAAGAAAGAAAAAGAAAGAAAAGAAAAGTTTAGCAAAAAGCTTATATGTCTTAAGAATAAGAATCCCCCATCCCACTAGAAAGATCAAATAAGAAAACATCTCCTAAGACTTGAAAACCAAAAGAGAAAAGGGTTAAAGAGAAAAGAAGAAGCAAAGGGTAGCACTAGGATCATTTGGGTTTAGATTGATAGGATGAAGACTTTGGGTGCCTTTGGCTAGACAAGGTTTTATTCTTGTATGTGTCTAGGTGTTCTTACCTTTAGCATTCTTCTAAAGCTCAATCCATTTTCATGAGAGAACCTTGATATTGACAAACCCCACTCTTAAAAAGAGACCATCATTGTCTCAAAACCCTTTATTACCAAGCCAAATGAGTTTAAGCATTGCATAGAATTGATCCATGTTCTTGATTAATAAATGTTAAAGGAAATGGTTTATTTGAATGCATGTGGATGTCTTAGGCTCAAATCAATAAAGGTTGTGAAATGCTTGTCTAAAGTCTTTAATTCCAGCTCATTCAACTTGCATCTTAGTATTAGTAACTTGGACATTGATTCTAGATAGTCTATTTGCAAGCTTTAGGAGCTGAGATCCCACTTTCAAACCTCACTCACCTTCTTATGTCTTGCTTTGCATGAGGGCAAGCAAAGACTAAGTTTGGGGGTGTTGATGTTCATATATTTTACCTTGTTTTCCCTTAGTTTATTCACATCTTTTGCATCTTTTGTTATCCATTTAGGCCATTATTGTGTAGCTTTAGGACTAATCATGCATTAGATTTTAGTTGCATTGCATTTGCATCTTTTCATGCATAAACAAGTGATTTTGGAGCTTAAGAGGCATTGATGCAATGCTGAGGAGAAGTGAAGCAATCATGAGGAGAAAGCAAGAGAGTTAAGGCTGAAACAACAAGGTCCGGAGTCCAACTCGACCGCACACTCGACCAGACACTCGACCGTGTGCTGAGGAGGACTCGACCGAGTGGAGATTGCACGAGAGAAGCCAGCTCGACCGAGCAAAGGTCGAGTTGACCGAGCCGTTGACTATTTTGTCTTTTAGTGTTTTTAGGGCTTCCACCTCCTCTCCTATATAAAGCCTTGTACCTGCAGCCACCAAAGTGTGCAACTTTTTAGTGTTTATGACTTTGATGTTCATCATGTGTTCATGTGAGTAGTGCTTAGGATCTTGAGGATGGGTTAGGATGGATTGATCTTGTGGTTTGTGTGATTTGGTCAAGCTTGATTGTTGTAGATCTCTTCTGGGCTAGATGTTCTTAATGCTGATCCTATATCTGAGAGGGTAGGATCTGATTTCAAGCTTCTTAGCATCACACCATTGTTTAAGAAGCATAGATAAGACTAGATCTAGAGCTTACCATTAGGCTTGCTAAGAGATTAGAGGTCTTGTTTGGTTTGAGATGTATTGCTTAATGCCTGCTTTTGTAGATTCTTTACTATGTGAGAACAAGTCTAGAAATGCATAGGTTTGACTGTTTCTTGCCATGAGAGTGGAGGAAACTTGTCTTAGATTTATATGTCTAGAGGTTAGCTCAAAGTTTGCTTGAGATTTGTTGACCAAGTTCGATAACCACAATGATTAGTTCATCCCATGAATCCATCCTCAGGACCTTCTTTGTTTATTGAAATCTTAGTCTTAATCCTGTTGCTTGCTTGTTGTTTGATTCGTTTCAGTATTGCTCTATTTTTATTGTGTTGCTCTGTTTTCCCGGATTTAACCAACTCGATCTCCCACTCGGTCGAGTGCTTGCTCGAGTTCATCCCCAGATTTCTTGTTTATGATTTGTGGTTGTCCTGTTTCATTTCTGTTTCATTCCAGTTGCATTCATTTAGCTTTCAGTTCGCTACTTGTCTTGCATTAGTTCATTAGTAGTAGTTTCTATTTCTGTTCTAGCTTCATTACTGTTACAATCATTCTGTTTCATTTGCATTTAGTTCTTAGTTCTTATAGTTTACTTTCTGCATTTTACATTTTCATCTTAGGATTGTTAGTGACAAGCAATCTTTGCATTTGTCTTAACTTAGATTCATATGCATATCTTAATTGTTCACAAACACTCATTTAGGATTGATACCTCTTATACTGCAACATCATAAGGGGAATTGAAACACCCATCCATCATTTCATTCATATCTCACCATTGCATACATCATCATCATTCCATCCACTCCATAAATAACTTGTTTCAGTGGTAGCGGTTGCCAGCGATTAGAACCAATCACACAAACCGTTCCCAATCGCTCCTAATCGCTTCCAACCGCTTCAAACCACTGAATTCTAAAAGCTGCTTCCTGCAAGCGTTTGCGGTTGCGGGCGATTGTGTTTGGATTTTTTTTTTTTTTTTTTTTTTTTTGTAAAAAAAAACTTAAAAGAAATCAATGATAATGAATTTTTTTTTGTTATATCTTCTATCTAACCATTTTACTCATTAAGGATGAGAGAAAATGAAGTATGGATACGATTGCAGAGATTATAAAATAAAAAAATTAGAAGAAAATAATATTCTAATTAACAATAACCCGGAATAATCGTAGTTTTGACAATAAAAATTAGAAAAGCATAACTCAGCCAGATTTTAATAAGTCAGCCGTAACTCTTGGCTGAGTTATGCTCTAAGTCAGCCGTCCGCTCTTACTCAAATGTTTTTTCCATAACTCAGCCGCAACATACCTATAACTCAGCCGAGACATAGTTATGGTTACACGTCACCGATTTCTGACGTGGCGTCTAACGTAGCAATGACATTTTTGTAATTACTTTTTTCCGGTAACATAAAACAAGGGTACGCTGGGTATTTTGAAAATACCAAAAATATTCTAGTAATAAAATCTTTTTTTGTAGATTCTAGTAATATTACCTAAAATGTGTAACATTTGAGTAAATGACCCCTAATATTTTCAGCTCGTTTTTTGTATTAATCTAGTGTTATTACATATACATGGTCATTGTTTGTAGTTTAAGTAGTAAAATAGATAATATAGTTTAAGAATAACAATCGTAAGTTAAAATTTGATTTAGTTAATATTTGAAATAGTTTAGTTTCTGAATAAAACTTTGTATGTAAAATAATCAAAATTTGTTTTCGTCATATAAACTTCTACTTATTCTAGTTTTCTCAAACCTTCGAACAGTTACATTGGGTTGTGGTTAAAATATGCATCTAAAAATTTAAATTAAAGCTTCAGTATAATAAAATTATTTATACTAAAACTCTCAGATTATATTGCATTTTGTACATATCTACTATATTATTTAAGCAACCCTTTAAACAAATAACACTACTCCATGTAAGATATTACACAAAATGCCACTATATATTAATACCAAATATAATAACTAGAAAATGGTTACCCTAATTAATAACAATTAAAAATGACTTATTATATTAAATCGTATTTAGTTACAAATTACAAACAGTAATTATTAATATTAAGATAACATCACCCCATACGATAAAAGCATTTTATATTTTGTTGACATGATCATAATGCTATTGAACATACTTTTGATATATAGCATAAGAATTTCAGATAAGAACTAACATGATTTAACACGACTAAAGTATTTTATATGTTGTTGACTAATTTGCATCTTTTAAGTAAAAATTAAATTCAAACCAATTCGTAATGCTAATGAACACCACAAGTGATATATAGCATAGGAATTACATGAGTGTATGATTAACATGATCAGATTGCATATGTTACGAAAATAATTTTAACATAGTCCAAATGTTTTCTATCTATACATTACGGAAATGAGATCATCTATGAGATCATAGCAGATTAACAAAATCCCACCAAAATAGTGTTCTTCAAGCTAAAACAAGAACCTGAACAGAAAAATTAGAATACAATCACAAAATAATTTATAAGATCAAACTACTAAGATTCTCATTTCAACATTAACATGATTTGAAATTTAGTATCCCGCAACTACACAACTAACATATCTTACTTATGGTATATAACAGTTTGAGAACCTTCTCTAAAACAAGAGATCATACATTGATCATAGCGTTCCTGAAATATATTGTAAAACATCTTCTTAATCGAATTATCCTTTCTTGATGATAGGATCAAACTGTTTTATCGGCGACTAAAACCTAACATATTCGCTACTTCATTTACTATATAAACAGCCCATTAGTAGCTTTCTACAAACAATCAACGCAAAATACGTAAATAACTATCTTATAATTTCCAGCAATCGAGTTACTCAAAATGAATGGTCTAATGGCAATGACTTACCTCGCTGATGTCAAGCCGTACAAAAGCACTTGGCGGGTCCAGGTTAAGGTCCTACATGCGTGGAAACAGTACACTGCCCAGTCTGGAGAAACATTTGAGATGGTGTTAGCTGACCAGAGGGTTAGTTGTTGTAAACAGAGTTTATATTACGAAAAATGATATTGCATTTTAATTAATCTAATAACTAACAAAAAAAAAGTTTATATTTGTTTATAAAATAATAAAACAATATTTTCAAAATTATGTAATAAAATTATTTAACATATTCTATTTATTGTTTCAGAAATCTTAGGAAATAATAACAAACTATTTAATTGGCTAAAACTTATTATTTTATATGTAATATTCACTATGTAAACAATAATGAATGCATAATGTTGACAATATATATATATATATATATACACACACACATAATCTAATTGTAATTTTTACATATAGAGTTAATATATACTAATATGTTATACCAATAACTGTAATGGTGTTAATATTAACAGCAATCACTATTGTAAATTTGATATATTAAGATCTCTAAACACGATCACATCAATTTGTAATAATAAATCACGGGTCAATACATGTTTGGTTGGATTTTTTTTAGACTTTACCGAATTTATAATTAACGAATTTGATATTGCACCCTAACCAAAATAGTAGTACCGACTACAGATCGAAATCGGAGTATGAAATTAAGTAAATTAAATATATAATTTTATAAATGTATAGAATAAATAAAGTTTATACTATTATTTTGTAAAAACAAGTCCAAATTTACGTAAATATTTTCCCACGCTGTAAAGCGTGGGTCACTATCTAGTTGCATTTGTTTTTGGATACACCCCCGTAGTTTCAAATGCAAGTTATGAAATAATAATCTTTACCTTAAATTGTAGTTGTTATACGTCTAAAATATCAAACGAATTTAGTTATCAAAAATTGAATTAGTTTAATATGTAATATGGTTTATATCTATATCCAAATAAAAGACTGGTAATCTTAATGGTACAATATGATTATTGTTAATGTAAAATTGATTTTATTCTATATTAGTTAAGTTTTAACCCGTGTTCTTGCGGACAAATATCGGTCCAACACAAAATTTTAATATATTTTTAATTTATCAGCTTAAATTACGAAACTTTGGGTGAATCTGAATTTAATAATTCTGTTATGTAGATTAAAAAAAACTCTTAACAGAGCAGTCAGTATACATAATAACTCCCCTTGTATGGTCGATGGTAGATTTTAAGGTATATTCTTCTAATTTTTGAAATATTAACCATAATTAATTTTGGTAATCAAATCGTGAAAGAAAATATTTTTGGATTTTGTTAATATAGGATAATAAGTAATGAGATTTTCGATTTTGCAATCAATTAGGTGACTAAAATTTAATTAGGTGCAATTTGAAAGCAAATATCTTTGTAACTAAATGATATTTCTATAACTAAGAACTGCGTAGTAAATGTTTCAAAATTGTATAGTAAATTGTAGTTTTATAATTTAAAATACCCTAATTATAGTTTCCGGAATTGAAGGTTGTCAATGTCGACTAACATAACACGAATTTATGTTTGTCAGTTTCCTAAATTACAGGAACCAAAAATATTCTCTTAACTACTATAGTTTTGTTTTCAAAAATTATTTAAGTTTTCATTTAGTGTTTACGATGTAAATTTAAAATAAATTACCCGATAACTCATTTATAACGTCGCATATATTTTTCACCCAAATCTGCATCCCTTAATTTCGGGTTATTTTTGCAAAATTGATCCGACCCGGAAAAACTTTTGTACTTCTTTTTTACTTATATAGGGATAGAGAACTTTTGTAATCTTCGGTGTGAGTCCAAACCGATCCATCAACTGATTTGTGTATGGCAGGTGGATTATTTACTTGGAGACAAAACAACCCGTTGAAGTTGGCATACATGGTTGGTTACTATTTAGGATCTACTAACATGGAGACAATCATGCATTTGGAATAGAGAACCGACAAATATTTGTTATATTTTGTGTTTGTAAAAATTGTATAAAGGTTTTTATTCCTTATAAAGTAAATATAATCTATTATAGTTTAATAATGTTACGGACATATAGATATATTAACAATACAAAAACTTATATTTATTTAAAATCTAAATATGTTTACAAATACATATGTAATTTATTCATGTAGTTTTTTTTTTTTTTTGACAGCAAGATACAAGATCAGCTCAAACGAGCCAATTGGTAGGGAAAGAGTTTACAAAGGTAACTTGATGTGACTTGGTTCTAGCACGCCGTGCCAGCTTGTCAGCATTACCATTCTGCGTTCGGGGAACTTGGACTAGTGAAAAGGATAAGAACTCCTCCTTGTCCGCCTCAATCTCGTCTAGATATGTCTTGAAGGCAGGCCACTCAGACGGCGAAGACACCATCTTCACCAAATCAGAACAGTCTGTGAGAAAAACAACATTCTCATTATCCGCACCGATCATGCAACGCATTGCCCAGATTAAGGCTTCCACTTCTGCGTGGAGAGGTGACAAGCTGCGGCGAAGGTTAGATGCACCCATAGTGGGAGATTCCCCCTCAGGAGAAATGCAATACCATCCTCGGCCTGTATACTGATCAGTCACCTTCCAAGATCCGTCCACAAAGCAACGGAAGCAACTCCCATATATGTTGGCTGAAAGCAGCCCAGAAACTGTAGGACCAGTGTTGGGGTGAGGCCCAATCTGGTGAGACAGTTCTACTGTATCCGCTTGGGCCGAAGACCAAAGTTTTGCTTCCTCCTCTGCTAACTGTAAAATTGCTAGCGGGTTGGAATCCAGATTGTTAAAAATCTTATCATTTCTGGCCTTCCAAATATACCAAAGAATCCATGGGAAGATATCCGCTGAAGGATTCCTTTGGGATCTCCAAAAAAGATAGTCCATGTTTGTATAGACAGATTCATTCATGTAGTTATTTTAGCAAATTTGATTTTAATCATAGTTCATTGTATTTTTGAAAGTACACATATTTATCGTTCTTTCAAAGTCAACCCATATAATATTATTGACAAGTACTGTTAATTATTGTAAAAACACCAAAATCTATAATATGAAAGTTGGCTAACTGTAACAACCCGTCCCGTGGACCCCACTATCCTCACTGCTAGCCCGCTAGCCTCACTGCTAGCCGCCCAAACGGACCCCAAGCTGGCCCTGCAGGGCATCGATCCTAACCCATCACTGTGGAAATCCACATCCACCAGTAGGTTATTGGTGTACCAGGCGTTCCTTGAACCCTGGTCCCCACCCTTTAACAACCTTCCCACAGGACAAGTTGCCACCAATTGAGCTGCAGCTAGCGGTGGGCTAGTGGGGTCCGCGGGACGGGTTGTCACATAAAAATCGATTTTTATAAATGAAACAACCCTTCCCGTTTTTTTTTTTTTTACTTTAATTTACCAGTGGTCCCATACCCACTAACATCCTAACAACAATCAATAACCGCGGAATAACCAAGCAAAACAAATTCCATTAAACCAAAAGAATTCCAACAACATTAAACCAATAATCAATAGCAACATAATCCAATTGCAGAATAACCAAAAACTAACATCCTACAATGTTCCATTGACTTAATCTAGCAACCTAACAGCAGCTAGACCACAATCAATCAAGCCTCTAGAACATCCTCCTCCTCATCGCCTTTGATTCCACGATCACACTTTGCCTTTACCTGCACCACAAACACATATTGCAATGCATGAGTATTTTACAAACACTCAGTAAGGCAATCCTCCCATCTACTGGGCTATACACACAAGCAATAGAGTATCCAATAACCACACACAACAATCAACACACAACGATCAACGAACCAGGACTCAGCATCGACCGATGCAAGCATGCATCGACCGATGCCATCTGAGGAAGCATCGACCGATGCAAGTGTAACTTGCATCGACCGATACCCAGTCTGCATCGACCGACGCATGCTCGACGCAACACGAAAACTCTAAAGTTTATCGCGCCGTCCTCGCACTTGCATCGACCGACGCAAGCAATGCATCGATCGACGCAACGTCGAGCACCGTGATTTCCCCGAAGCTTCTCGCCGGATCTCGTTCCTACAACCACAGAAACTCATTCCCAAGCCACAAGAAAGCTTCCTAACGTCCTTAACTACGACCTAACACATCTAACAACACCAAACAAGCAAGTTAAAGGTTCCTCTAGCTTAGATCAGCCATGGTCATGCACTTACCTGTGCCAAGACGAAAACTAAACAAAACAAAGAAGGAAACCGCTTCTAGGAAGCTTCTACACCAATCCCAGCTACAGATCTCTACAGAAACGCACCAAAACTCCAAGAAATCTCCAGAAACTCTCAAGAACTTTTTCTCTCTTTCGCTCTTTCTCAAAAACGGCTAAAACTCTCAAATGGGACAAAAAGTCGACTTAAGGGTTTTCCCTAACCCAAAACGCAGCGTTTGACTTAAGTCAAAACGCGCAGAAACAACCTTGCATCGACCGATGCACAACTTGCATCGACCGATGCAGATCCTAAACCGGGATTTTGGTTCACGGATGTTACAATTCTCCCCCACCAATATGGATTCGTCCCCGAATCCCGCAGTACCGTCCACCCTCCAAGGACCTCCGTGCCACCGTCAACACGGCCCGTACGTCCCTAGACCGGACCAAACACCATCAGCCAAGGTTACCCGTGCCACTGTTGCAACAGCCCGCACACCTCCGACTGACCCTCGAGGTCTCCCTCTAGCCAATATACTCTCATCATACACACTATTTGCTCACAACTCAGTGCTTCCCCCGTCCGTGGTCGCAACCAACGAATCATGCCGGCTCGCTATCAGGCCAACCGCCTTAAGCTACGGCATCCAGGAAGTCACTCACACACTCTCCCCCCGCTCTCGGGTCGCAACCCTCGAGACATACCGGCTCACTGCCGAGCCTCGGCTCACAGCTACGGTATCCAGGGAGCCTCACATATCCCGCTCTTGGGTCGTCACCCTCAAGCGCGCTCTCGGATCGTCATCCGAAGCAACATACCACTCCCACTCTCTGGCCACAAAGTCCATCGAGCTATCGGTATCACGTGAGTTGGGCCCGCACGGCCTTGAGCAAAATAAATACTGATGCCAACGAGTATCTCCCGGCTAGATCTACCTCAACATTTTCACAAAACTTTCCCTTTTTAGAAACTTTCTAATTCTGGAAACTTTCCTTTTGTGGAAACTTCTATTTATGGAAACTTTCCAAAAATAGAAACCCGAGCTATTTCTCTTTTCCCATGACAACAACAGTCAAACATAAAGAAAAATACTCATCTTATTAATCTCAAAAATATCATAATCGTTACAATCTCAACGAAAATACATCAGAAAAACCAAAAATACAACAACCGGAGCCAACAACCCGCATCCCGAGCACCACCTCATCTTGATACTTAGTCGCACAACCAACCACCCCTAAGCGACCAAATATCAAGAGAGATGGGCTGGAATACTCCGTACCCGCTCCAGCCACGGACTACAACTCGGACCCGGCTAGACAAGCTGAAGTCGCGGCCTGCTTCTCGAACCACTTCTTAAACCTTGCCTTCATCCTCGCCTCGGGCTCCCAAGTCTGCTCCTCTACTCCATCACAGTCCCACAGGACTCTCATCAAAGGAATCTTCTTCTTCCGAAGTTCCTTGACTCTCCTCTCAAGTACCCTCAAAGGTCTCGCCTCCAACGTCAAGTTGGGCTGAAGATCCTCAGGAATCTTAGGTAACAACCGATCACCCTCGTGAAGACACTTCCTCAGCATCGACACATGAAATACCTTGTGGAACGCACGCATAACCTCAGGCAACTCCAGCCTATATGCCACTGGTCCCACCCGCTCAACCACTCTGAACGGACCCATGTACCTCGGACTCAACTTAGTCTCTGTCAGTGACCTGTTCGGACCCCGCAACATGGCCATCTTGAGATACACTCTATCACCAACCTGAAACTCAAGATCCTTTCTCCTCCTATCAGCATAACTCTTCTGCCGATCCTGAGCTTCCCTCATGTTCAACCTCAGAACCCGGATCTTCTCCGAGGTCTCCTGAACAAAATCTGCACCAAAAATGCTCCTCTCCCCCACCTGAGTCCAACACAACGGTGTACGACACGGCCTCCCATACAAAGCCTCATAAGGAGCCATCCCAATACTAGCCTGGTAGCTGTTGTTATAAGCAAACTCCACCAAGCTCAAGTGATCTGCCCAATGACCACCCCAATCCAGCACACACATCCTCAATAAATCCTCCAAAATCTGGATCGTCCTCTCTGACTGACCGTCCGTCTGAGGATGGTAAGCTGTACTCATATGCACCTTCGTGCCCATCTCTGCCTGAAACTCCCTCCAGAACAACGAAGTGAACTTGGAATCTCTATCAGACACAATACTAGCAGGCACCCCATGCAATCTAACTATCTCCCTCACATACTTCTTGGCCAAAACAGCTGCTCCATCAGTTTTCTTGATGGCCAGGAAATGTGCAGACTTAGTCAAACGGTCCACAATGACCCAAATAGCATCAAACGTCCTCGACACAGGCAAACCCACCACGAAGTCCATCGTGATCAAATCCCACTTCCACTCAGGAATAGGCAAACTCTGTAGTAAACCACCAGGAACCTGATGCTCTGCCTTCACCAGCTGGCAAGTATCACACTTCGCCACCCAGTCAGCTACGTCCTTCTTCATCCCGACCCAGTGATAATACCTCTTAAGATCACGGTACATCTTGGTCGCCCCTGGATGAATAGAGAACTTGCTCGAATGAGCCTCCCTCAGTATCTCCTGCCTAAAATCCTCACCCTTGGGCACACAGATCCGACCATGCACAAGGATAGTACCATTAGCAGAAACCTGATACTCTGAGCCCGCAGCTGTAGAGGCATTCACCAACCCCTCATCGCTCTCCTGAGCTAACCTCACTCTACTCAACAAATCTGCCCTATCAGCTGCCTCCAAACCCAAAGGTTCCTGTGAGATAGCACACAAACTCAATGCACTAATCTCACCTACCAATGCCTCCATATCCTGCTCTTGAGCCGAAGCTACCCGCTTCCGACTCAAGGCATCTGCAACCAGATTAGCTTTACCAGGATGGTAAGCTATGTCCAAATCATAATCCGCTACTAACTCCATCCAACGCCTCTGCCTCAAATTCAGCTCAGGCTGAGTAAAAATGTACTTCAGACTCTTGTGATATGTAAATACCTGTACCTTCCCACCATACAGATAGGACCTCCAAATCTTAAGAGCAAAGATCACTGCTGCCATCTCCAAATCATGAGTAGGATAATTAGCTTCATGCTTCCGCAACTGCCGCGAAGCGTAGGCTATAACCTTCCCCTGCTGCATAAGTACACAACCCAACCCCACTCTAGAAGCATCTGTATACACAACATAAGGCTCGTCCTACTCAGGCAGTGCTAACACCGGCGTGGTAGTCAACATCTGCTTGAGACTTGCAAAACTTGCCTCACACTCCGGTGACCATACAAATGGAACATCCTTCCCTGTAAGCTTAGTCATCGGCTGTGCCATACTCGCAAAACCCCGAACAAACCTCCTGTAGTAACCTGCTAACCCCAGGAAACTCCGAATCTCAGTGGCACTCTGCGGCCTCGGCCACTCCCTGATGGACTGAATCTTCTCTGGATCCACTGAAACTCCCTCAGCTGAAACAATATGACCCAAGAACCCCATCTCACGCTGCCAGAAACTGCACTTACTCAGCTTAGCAAACAACTTCTGCTCCCTCAGCTTCTCCAACACTGCTCTCAAATGTACTGCATGCTCCTCAGGACTCTTAGAATATACCAGGATGTCGTCGATGAAAATGATGACTGACACGTCCAGAAACTCCTGGAACACGTTGTTCATCAATCTCATAAACATAGCTGGCGCGTTTGTCAACCCAAACGGCATCACCACAAACTCGTAGTGCCCATACCTCGTCCTGAAAGCTGTCTTCCTCACATCTGCCTCATGTATAGGAATCTGATGATATCCTGAAGCCAAGTCGATCTTGGAGAACCAAGTAGCACCCCTCAACTGATCCAACAACTCATCAATCCTCGGGAGAGGGTACTTGTTCTTCACAGTAACTCGGTTCAAACCCCGGTAGTCAATACACAACCGAAAACTCCCATCCTTCTTCTTAACAAACAACACCGGAGCTCCCCACGGTGAACAACTAGGACGGATAAAACCCTTACTCAACAAATCTTCCAGCTGCTTCTTCAGCTCTGCCATCTCTGCTGGAGCCATCCTGTAAGGAGCCTTGGATAACGGCATCGTCCCCGGTTCCAGCTCAATAATAAAAGGATCCGACCGAGATGGTGGTAATCCCTGCAATGACTGGATCACATCCTCAAAGTCCTCCACAACCGGAATACCGCTAACCGTAGACTTCCCCACTGACTCTGGCATAGATATAGTAACCAGATACGCCTCACGGCCCTTCTCGATCATCTTCCCTGCCTGAACGGCTGAGATCACGAGACTCCCCGAAGTCGGTCTAATACCCTGAAAAACCAACTTCCCTCCTGGACGCTCAAACTCCACTCTACCCCGATAGCAGTCCAAAAGCACCTTATACCGATGCAACCAATCCATACCAAGAATGAAATCATACAACTCCACTGGACTGATAAGCAAATCCGCTGGCCATGACTCTCCTGCAATCTGAATATCAACTCCTCCAGCTCGTCCAATGACCCTCAGGAACTTGCCTCCCGCAACTCTGACAACTCCTGAACGCTCTCCAGAATCCTCTCTGATCCCCGCACTCTCGGCACACTCCGGAGTAATGAAGCTATGAGAAGCTCCAGAATCAAACATAACATGGGACTTAAACCCGCCCACCAACAAGGTCCCTACACAAACCTCATGTGTTGAGAACCTAACATTTGACCACAAGCAAAAACAAATATAATCTGAACTATTGAATTGACTAAGTTCGAATCTCAGAAATTATACCTGTGATCGCTACTGCACTAGTGCCACCTGGCTCCTGGGTCGAGTACACCTGAGTCGTCGGCTCAATCCAACCCACCGGCTGCACACCGTGCTGCACACCCTGCTGCACTCCTGGCTGAGCTCCAGCCTGCAACACTGCTACTGCCCTCTGCTGCAACTTGGGACAACGAGGCTTGATATGCCCCGTCTCTCTGCAGTAGTAACACACCCGAGTATCTGTCCGCGGCTCCATCACCGCCCGCTGCTCTGTCACTGCCCGCTGCTCACCCCTCTGTGGACAGCTAGTCACCTTGTGGTCTCTGCTACCACACCCAAAGCATCTCGCACCCCCATGCCTCGACCTCTGCATGACATCAAACTTCCGTTTCTGCCCCTGCGCAGGCTTGCCGCCCTTGCTAGGAACAGAAAGCGGCTGAGACTGCTGTGGCTGCACTGAAGAACCGACCACAACCACCTATGACCTCAAGTCATCCTCTATCCCAGCTGCAACCTCAACCAACTCCGCTCTCGTAGCATAGCTCCTCACTCTGCACCGAGTCCTCAAATCATCCCGCAGAACCAACAAAAACCTCCCCACCTGAGCCGCCTCTGGCTCCCATGCCCTGCCTGCATACCCCACAAGCCGACTGAACTCTGCATCCAGCTCCCGCACTGAACGGTCTCCCTGAGTCAACCCCAAGAACCGGGCCTCCATACGATCAAGAGCCTCCTGAGGAAAATACTTGGAGTTAAACTCCCTCACAAAATCTCCCCAAGACATACCCCTCTGCACCCTCCGTGCTGTCACCGACCTCCACCACACACGTGCATCTCCTGACAAGTAAAACACTGCCAGATCCACTCTGTACTGGTCGGGACATCTCAGCGAAAGGAAAATATCCTCCATCCGCTCTCTCCACTCATCCGCTACACTCGGATCGGTACTCCCTGAGAAATACCATGCTCCCACATGCCGCAGCTGCTCCATCATCCGCACATACTGAGCATCCACTACCTCGGCCCCCGGCTGCACACCTGCCTGCAAACCCGCAGCAGGCTGCACCACTGGAACCTGACCACCACCCACTGGCGGCACTACTGGATCCTGCCCACCAACCACTGGCGGCACTACTGGATCCTGCCCACCAACCACTGGCGGCACAACTGCTGGAAGTCGCTGCAAAGCCTGAGCTACCTGAGCTAGCAAGTCTATCAAGACATCCTCCCTGCCTGGAGCACCTCCTGCTGCAACCCCCACACCCCGGGCAACACCGTGACCAACACCGCCACCCAAACCAGCCTGGTCTCCAGACACAATAGGATCAGCCTGTGACTCCGCTACCTCCTCACTAGCCATGCTCTGGGTCACACTCTCACTGGCCTCAGGAACCTGACCTCGTCCCCGACCACGACCACGACCACGTCCACGACCCCGACCACGACCACGACCGCGACCAACAGCATCCTCACCTCTAACCATCTGTGCCATCCAAGAACAGAAGGCTAAGCAAACAATAATTCTAATACACAAAAACACAACTTACCGTGGAATCACAATCAGGCTCGAAGAGGATGTTCTAGGACTTCATGCCACACACAATTGCCAATCACACAATCAATTATAGCATGGAATCCTAACATCAACAGCAAAAGCACAATGAACCCTAGACCTAGAACCGTAAGGGCTCTGATACCAAAATGAAACAACCCTTCCCGTTTTTTTTTTTTTTACTTTAATTTACCAGTGGTCCCATACCCACTAACATCCTAACAACAATCAATAACCGCGGAATAAACAAGCAAAACAAATTCCATTAAACCAAAAGAATTCCAACAACATTAAACCAATAATCAATAGCAACATAATCCAATTGCAGAATAACCAAAAACTAACATCCTACAATGTTCCATTGACTTAATCTAGCAACCTAACAGCAGCTAGACCACAATCAATCAAGCCTCTAGAACATCCTCCTCCTCATCGCCTTTGATTCCACGATCACACTTTGCCTTTACCTGCACCACAAACACATATTGCAATGCATGAGTATTTTACAAACACTCAGTAAGGCAATCCTCCCATCTACTGGGCTATACACACAAGCAATAGAGTATCCAATAACCACACACAACAATCAACACACAACGATCAACGAACCAGGACTCAGCATCGACCGATGCAAGCATGCATCGACCGATGCCATCTGAGGAAGCATCGACCGATGCAGAAGCTGCATCGACCGATGCAGGTCAATTGGTGACAGCTTGTCCTGTGGGAAGGTTGTTAAAGGGTGGGGACCAGGGTTCGAGGAACGCCTGGCGCACCAATAACCTACTGTGGATTTGGATGAATATTTCCATTTGCCCAGTGAGGGGTTAGGATCGATGCCCTGCAGGGCCAGCTTGGGGTCCGTTTGGGCGGCTAGCAGTGAGGCTAGTGGGGTCCACGGGACGAGTTGTTACAATAAAAATCGATTTTTATGTGACAACCCGTCCCGTGGACCCCACTAGCCTCACTGCTAGCCCGCTAGCCTCACTGCTAGCCGCCCAAACGGACCCCAAGCTGGCGCTGCAGGGCATCGATCCTAACCCATCACTGTGGAAATCCACATCCACCAGTAGGTTATTGGTGCGCCAGGCGTTCCTCGAACCCTGGTCCCCACCCTTTAACAACCTTCCCAGAGGGGGACCAGGGTTCGAGGAACGCCTGGCGCACCAATAACCTACTGGTGGATGTGGATTTCCACAGTGATGGGTTAGGATCGATGCCCTGCAGGGCCAGCTTGGGGTCCGTTTGGGCGGCTAGCAGTGAGGCTAGCGGGCTAGCAGTGAGGCTAGTGGGGTCCACGGGACGGGTTGTCACACTAACTCTCTCCCTCAGTATGCCACTTCAGCATTTTAGAGAAACCTGGAGCTGACACCTAATTTAAAACAGCTAACCAATCAAAATATAACAATTAATACAGCTTAGATTTTTAAACCAATGTTAATTATTCTCGGTTCAATGTCACCTTGTCTCTACTCTGGCGGACCGAATCAAAAAAAGTAAAAAGTCTCGCTCTTCTTCTTCTTCTTCTTCTTCACACCATATGTTTTTCTTCCTCAACCCATAGAGAGAGAGAGAGACAGAGAGAGTAGCGGCAGATGTGTTCACGTTGTATCAGATACTCCGTGTATCACCACCAACATATCCTTTAGAATTGTCTCAAGCTGTAGCGTAAATGTAATGGATTTGCCATAATTTTCACCAAAGTAGAAATGCAATACATTTGGCGAGTTAGGCTCTCTCTCTCATCTCCTATTTCTTTCATCTTCGGATATCTCTCTTTGATTCTCTAATTTTAGTCAATTTTCTATCACACAACCAGATAAGAAATCTTTGAGATGGAGGTAATTTGAGTAGAAGCAAAACCAAATATTTCTCTTTTCAAGTTAGTTTCCGTGATCAAAGATTTGCACCCAACTCACAAACTTGGTGAAGATGGATTTGGACCCGTCTTATAGGTAATCCCAATTCTGACATGCAGGATCTTAAAGTTTCCTCTTTTAAGTGTATCTTTAACCATTTTGTTGTTTGTATGTGGTTTGTATTGTATTGATTTCTGATATTTTTGTGTAGCAACTCGTAATACAATAGCTTGATCCAGAGTATTGGATATGATGAGATTATGTTGAACATTGCTATGGTATATTATAGTTGAGGTTCTTTGAGGATTTTTCTATTGGGGTGTATGTAGGTAGCCTCATCACATATTAGAAGCAACCTCACTTTCTCAATCTAAAGTCAAATTAATAACAAAACACAAAAATCTCACAAATCTTTTCAAAAGCCTCTCGATGTTGGCCCGGCTCAAGGAGGTGGCGGGAGAGGCAAAATCCAAGGGTCCACTCCCAAATTCAGAGGAAACCTTTGAACAAAGAGGATCCAGAAAAAAAAAAAAAAAAAAAAAAAAAAAAAAAACTATGTGAAAGAGGTCAAAAAAATTTAGTTCACCTATGGTCTAAAAAATATTGAGACGGGATGTTGGTTAGTGAAGTTTGTTTGTTTTTGTGAGGACTCTTGCTTATTATTTTCAAGTAGATTATACTATTTCAGATGATGTTTTTTGTATTTGGGTGTTTTTTGTTCTGTTTTTTTTTTTTTTTTTTTTTTTTGGTAATTTCAGATAATTTGATGATGGTTGGACATTAATGGATTTGGATTTCTAAGCTCCCACCCAATTCCACTTTGAAGACCTCGATCAAAAATACACTTGATTCTATCTGCTACGACTTTAGTCAAAAACATCTATTGGTATCCTACTACTCTTCAAACATCTATTGCAGAATATAAAACAACGGTTGAGACGACTGCTATTAAAAACACATAATTTAAAAATCTACTCAAAACTTCCTATAAACAAACGTCAAAATACAAAAATACGAAACAAAAAATAAACAACACAAACTAAAACAATAACCCGCGCGTAACGCAGGCACTCATCTAGTATATATAACAGTGTACAATTAATATTACAAAACAAAGAAATTTACTATGGGATAAATTTTGCAAATACAACAACATACATATAATATTGTAATATTTATATTAACTAACTAAAAAAGGGCAATTAACAAAAATGGCACAAATTTAGGTTTTTGTTCCAAAGTTAGCACTGGCTCTTAAAAACGACAAAATTAGCACAACAACTTATTTATTCTGTAATATTTAATTATAATAGGAATAAGAAAAGAAATTGGGAGAACCGAAGACTCTATCTTCCTCCGGCGAGAGAGAACCGGGAAAATGTGAATCCGGCGAGAGAGAATCGGAGAAATATCCAGCGAACAAAATTGAATTTGAAGTGGAGGTAAATCGTAACCTGAAATGAAGGAATCAAAGGTGACATCACTGGCGAATGAAGAGCTATGGTTCAGATCTCGTCGAAGATCTTCGAGCTCTGGTTCAAGGATTAGAGAGATCTTCGAGCTCTAGTTCAGAAAAACAAGCTAGCCAAAGCTTCGCAACTCCTACTGTCTTTATCTCTTGTTGTTACCTATTGTTCATGATGGTATTTAGATTTTCATTCATTACTGTAGGAGAATTATTTTACAATTTAAGCTTAGTCGCAACAATTTTAGAAAACGGTAGTGATGATTTTGATTCATGAAAATGATTTTTTTGTTTATTTTGTAGTTGAACTAGCTGCTCTGTAGCTTTTCGTTATCTAATTTGTTATATAAGATCATATCCTGCAGTTGATCAATAGAATAACTGGTTACATTTGTGGAGGAAGCCTAGATTTTCAATATGGTGCTCTCTGTTTTTAGCCATGAGGTTATTGACATGTTGATAAAACTGCTATTGAAATGGGGATAAACTTGTCTTTGATATTTGCAGGACGAGCAAGCCATGAGAGAATGGTGATGCAGAATTGTCTGAACATTTACGAGAGCTAGGTTCTTGTCTTCTGTCAATGAACCCTCATCAGATGTGACAAGGACATTAATTATTTTGTAAGTTAACGACACATGTCATTCTAAGTGCAAACACTATTGTTTTCTCTTTGTTGTATCCAAAAAGGATCACAAGACTAATAAGGACCGTAGTGGATTTATATCTTTAGCTGCCTTCTCAATGATCTGTCCTCATGTTTTACATGATTAAAGCATCAATGAATGTGACAGATTGTAGACTTTGCTGCTACTTTAATTTCATTAACATTGAAATGTTTCAACCTTCTTGTTTTTGTACGTGTCTTTTGTGTTTACTACAAAGCATGTTAGTGTCAAATATCTATTATTCTGGAAATTACAGGCTTTAGCACAAGAGCTTGGACAAGGTATGGAAAGAAAGGGACCGAAGAGACTCACGAGCTCTGGTTCAAAAAGACGAGCTAGCCACAGCTTCGCAACTCCCAATCTCTATATGGTGTACTTTTGATCTGCACATGTTTCTGTTTTAACACATGGATTCATGACTTTTAAAATAAAATATTCAGGAAGGACTATTTGTAATTCATGATGGTCTTCATGAAATACTTAAAAAGAAATTCAGGAGAGCCTTCATGAAAAGGTTTAAAATGATAGAAAACTTAAAAACGAGCTGTTAAAACTGTTAACTGGAAATGTGCTCTGATTTTAGTCTTTCTTGATGATTTGCCAGTAGTTGTGGAATTTTTCTCATAATCACTGCATCTAATGCAATACATGATGTGTTTGGCTCTTATTATTATGGTAACAATGGTAGTTTATGTGGTAATTAACTTTGTAGAGACACATATATGGTCAGAAAGAATTGGAGCTGAAATAACACTCAGAATCAAAGACGAACGGTGCTCATACAAGATTGAAGGCTTCAGTTGCCATATGAGATTGAAGTCTTTGTTTTAGCATTAGGATTTTGGTTATGAAAGATAGTTTGAATGGTTTTCACCACAAAACTTGTTTTAAACATATTCAGGAAGGTTTTATATTCACCGGTAAACATATAAGAAGGATTTGAATGTAACATTCAGGAAGGATTCTCATATATTTATGAATGATTTCTTGAATTTCAGGAAGACCGTCATGAAAAAAAAAAAAAAGAGCATTAGGAAGGAGTCATTGACGTTTAGGAAGAACTCCTTGAAATTTAGGAAGAATTCATTGACATTTAGGAAGAACTTCCTAAAACATCATGTTGGATATTTCTATTTGCTACATTTATTGTAAAACACCAATATGTGCACATAATCAAATCATTATACATCACTAATGAAGTAATATGTGATACAATAAAGCAAAACTCATATAAAGAGATTTAGAAGCACATTTTTAAAAAATTTAGGAAGGATTCCATAGCTTTTAGGAAGCTGTTCTTGAATTTTAGGAAGACCTTCCATAATGACAAACTCAAACTTCCACTCAAGTGCCAATTTTCCCATCTTCATCATCAACTCTCTGCTTTGTTCTTGAAATATTTGTCATCATGTATATCATCAATCACTTGTGTTAGACATGAAAACCTTATTCAACAACATGATCAGTCCATGAATTCAATTTTTGTTTTAACATTACTTCAAGAAATATCTTATATATCACCCCACATTTAAACTAGTTCTGCAACATTACCAGATTGATTAACCTTAAAACCCCAAGAAACACTACCAAGTTGATCTATGCCATTAGCAAAACAATTCAAAAACTCATAGCAAGCTAGATACCTATCAATTCAAATCAATCCTTCTAATCTCCATCTCCTTACAAGCTTCACTATAACATACTTATATCTGTCAAAAATTTTAAAGACCACCTAGCTTAAAATTCATCATCTAGTTCAAATCAACACTTAAATTCATAATTTTCATCAATAAAAAGGAGATCAATATCACAACTAAATTCATGAAGGATTTGGCTTCCATCAACTTCCACAAGCCAATCAGTGTTATTGAAGCATTTGCAGTTTTATCACACACACCAGTTTCTATTTCTCTACAATGAGATTTCCAGTTTGAAATTGGTACCTGAGGGTGTTAATCTTGGTAAGGAGACATGATTGGGACCGTCAATTTCTCTCAATTGGTACATAATAGTGTCAATCTTGGCCATGGAAGGTGAAACAGATCCATCCTTGCGTCTATGTTCGCCGTTGCGTTCAGCTTCGTTTCTATACTACACTTCTCCTTCATCAATTCTCTATATTGACCTGTCAAAGTTTTGATTTTCTTCCTTTGTCGTTATTGTCACCGCCTTTGGAAGATAACCCAACAATTTCAAACTCTGAAATCGAAGAAGAAGAAAGAGAAATTGAAAGATAAGCCAACGGATTTAGTACCTGATTGAAGCTTCATGGGAAAATCTTAGATCAGAAATGAAGATCTCTGATCGGAAAATTCAACAAGCTTCGCCAGAGAAAAATGTAAGAGAAATCAGGTTTTGATTTTTTTGAGTTTTTTAAAATAATAATATTTTTCTCTATTAATTACTAAATATTAAGAAATGCTAGTTTTGGAACATTCCAGCGTGTGTGCTAGTTTTGGAACAAAAACCCAAATGTGTGCTATTCTAGGGTATTTCTCACTAAAAAACATGATTATATTAGTATACTAACCTATTTAAATGATTTATGAAAACGAATAGATTCGTGTATCACGGGGTAAATCCTAGTTATAGTATTATATTCCCAGTATGTAATCCAAATTCAACAACAACTAGATTTTAACCCGAGGTACCGCAGGATAATTTTTTATATTAAAAATATAGAATTTTAGTTTCTATTTTTTGTTTTATTTTGTTTGCTTTGTTTAATGTTAAATTATATTTGGATTGTTAATTATTAAAAAAAATAAGTAATTTATAAGCTATTATCTGATTAAATCACAACATTGCTAATGATTTAATTATTCTACACAATTTTAGTTAAGTCAACTTGCTTTGATATGCAAAATATTACATAAAATATCCAACTTTGGTAGAAACCCATCATCTTCGATTTGACGAAGAAGAAATTGAGCATAAACACATAGATTCTGGTAGATCGAAGAAGAAGAAAGCACCATGTCGAAGACGAAATAACCAAAACGGCGACGAAGAAGGAGAAGAAATCCAAGAGAAGATAAAACACTCTCTCCTTCGTTTCTCTTTTGTTTTCTTTCCGAGTAAAATCAGGTGAGCTGTATTAAAGTTATAATTTGATAGGGTAGAGGTTTTTACTGAGGTGTCAACATCTGTTTCAATATTGAGGCTGATGTGTCAGAACCTGGAGAAAAATACCTCCTTTTATTGTATTGAAACTATGAAATCTTCACATTTATATACCAAATTCAAACAAAAACTTTAAAGTTTAACTAAAGAATTTAAAACATTAAATTAATTTGTCATGTGTTTCGTCTTAATATACCGGATATATAATCCAACATTTTTGATACTTTACCTTTTCTATAACTTTTCCCAAGTTAAATAACACATACAACTAAGTATTCAAATAAAAAAATATATAAAATATATAACGCTGTAATATATATATATATATATATATATATATATTCAAAATCAAAGAAACTCTATTTACCTAAAATACAAAATCATCTAAACTGTATATTAATGAAACGACCGACTTTTTTTTTTTTAATAATAATAAATAATAATAATATAATAATATACTACAACTAGTGGTCCCATACCCACTAGCCACCTAACCACAATCACAATCAACAGCGGAAATAACCAACCAATAATAATCCAATAAAATAATATAACCAATAACATCAACAATTATCCAGTATTAATTCCAATCCTAACCAATGTTCCCAAACAACATAAGCCAAATAACCAGCAATCCTAAACAATGCTCTAAGACTCCACTCTAGCAACCTAACATTGCCAGATAAACAGTCAACCGAGTCCCTAGAACATCCTCCTCTTCATTGCCTGGATTCCACGATCACACTTTGCCTTTACCTGCACCACAAACACATATTGCAATGCATGAGTATTTTATAAACACTCAGTAAGGCAATCCTCCCATCTACTGGGCTATACACACAAGCAATAGAGAATCTTTAACCATCAAACAACAAGCAATAAACAACAATCGACCAACCAGGACAGTGCATCGACCGACGCCAGACATGCATCGATCGACGCACCAAGGGGTTGCATCGACCGACACAGAAGCTGCATCGACCGATGCAAGTGTAACTTGCATCGACCGACACCCAATCTGCATCGACGGACGCATGCTCGATGCACACGAAAAACCCTAGAGTCTTACGCGCCGTCCTCGCACTTGCATCGACCGACGCAAGCTATGCATCGACCGATGCAACGTCGAGCACCGTGATTTCCCCGAAGCTTCTCGCCGGATCTTCGTTCCTGAAACCACAAAACTCGATCCCAAGCCACAAGAAAGCTTCCTAACGTCCATAACAACGATCTAACCAGCCTAACAACACAAAAACAAGCAGATTAAAGGGTTCTCTAGCTTAGATCAGCCATGGTCCTGCACTTACCTTTGCCAAGACGAATCTGAACCACAAACAAGCAAGAAAACGCTTCTAGGAAGCTCCTACCACGAACCCAACTACAGATCTCTACAGGAACACCCCAAATCTCCAAGAAATCACCAAGAACTTTTAAGAACTCTTTTATCTCTTTTCTTTCTCTCAAAAATTGGCTATCCACCACTAATGAGACCAAAACACGACTTAAGGGTTTTCCTTCCCTTCTGTCCAAAACGCAGCGTTTGACTTAAGTCAAAACGCAGAGAATTGCACATGCATCGACTGATGCACCATCTGCATCGACCGATGCAACTCCCAAACCGGGATTTCGGTTCACGGATGTTACAATTCTCCCCCACCAAACTGGATTTGTCCTCGAATCCCGAACAACCATCAGTCAAGGACTCCCGTGCAACCGTCTCCACGGCCCGCACTCCTCCGACTGATCTACAGAAGGTCACCTCTAGGCGATAGACTCACGCTCCAGGCGTCATTTGCTCTTGACTTTTTGGACTTTCCTTTACTCATAGGCCTAAACCTTGAGTTCTTATTGGCTCCTCATCAGACCTAAGTCTGCATGCCAAACGTTGGCTCCTCATCAGGCCGAAGCCCGCATGCCATAATATATAAGGAAAAGCCCAAACTCGTCTCTCGGGTTGCCACCCTACAGCGCGCCCCCGGATCGTCATCCGAAGTCGATATACCAACCATACTCCCGAGCCACAAAGTCTCTGAATATGGCAGTACTAGTAGAACTTAAGTCCTCCAAGAGTCGCGAGCAAACGATTCTGAACACGTCTGAGTCCTATCCCTATCCAGGTTTCCTCCCCGTGGCTCGCGTAAAACATCTCAATGTCTTACCAACCACATATCCCCTCTCCGGGATACCCCATGACCACACAAGGATCATATATACGCCACAAGGGCCGCCACAAAGGCCATCAAAATGTCCTAACGAGGACCGCCACCAAGGCCAAACAAATGTCCTAAAAAGGACCGCCACCAAGGCCACTCGTCCCGAAGGACCGTCACGAAGACCATCTGTCCCGAAGGACCGTCACAAAGACCATTTGTCCCGAAGGACCGTCACAAAGACCATCTGTCCCGAAGGACCGTCACAAAGACCCTCTGTCCCGAAGGACCGTCACAAAGACCATTTTCCCGAAGGACCGTCACAGAGACACTCTGGCTAAACAGCCCGCCACAAAGGCCAACAAACGGCTAAAAGCCCGCCACAAAGGCCACACAATTGGCTAAAAGCCCGCCACTAAGGCCACACAATTGGCTAAAAGCCCGCCACTAAGGCCATACACACCGTCTAAAAAGACTGCCACACATAGGCACTCTGACTCGAAAGTCCGCCACAAAGGCCACAAAGCCCCTTCAAGGCTTTCCACCGCTAAAATGGACAAATTCTAACTCCCGTAAAACTTTCCATATTTAGCACTTTCCACTTTTGGAAACTTTCCACTTTTGGAAACTCTTATTCCAGGAAACTTTCCTCCAAAACCCCGCCTCACGGAAACTTTGTACCCCGAACACCACCTCATCTTGTTACTGAGTCGCACAACCAACCACCCCAAGCGACCGAGTAACAAGAGAGATGGGCTGGAATACTCCATTCCCGCTCCAGCCACGGATTACAGATGGGACCAGGCTAAACAAGCTCAAGTCGCGGCTTGCTTCTCATACCACTTCTTGAACCTTGTCTTCATCTTTGCCTCAGGCTCCCAAGTCTGCTCCTCAACACCATCACAGTCCCACAGGACTCTCATCAAAGGAATCTTCTTCTTCCGAAGTTCCTTGATCCTCCTCTCGAGAACCCTCACTGGTCTCGCCTCCAAGGTCATGTTAGGCTGAAGATCCTCAGGAATCTTAGCCAACACCTGCTCACCCTCACGGAGACACTTCCGCAACATAGACACATGGAAAACCTTATGGAATGCACGCATAACCTCAGCTAACTCCAATCTATATGCCACTGGTCCAACCCGCTCCATCACTCTGAATGGACCCATATACCCCAGACTCAACTTAGTCTCTGACAATGACCTGTTCGGACCCCGCAACATGGCCATCTTGAGGTACACTCTGTCTCCTACCTAAAACTCAAGATCTCTCCTCCTCTTATCAGCATAACTCCTCTGTCTATCCTGAGCCTCTTTCATGTTCAGCTTGAGAACCCGAATCTTCTCTGAGGTCTCCTGAACAAAACTAGCACCAAACATGCTCCTCTCCCCCACCTGAGTCCAGCATAATGGTGTACGACATGGCCTCCCATACAAAGCCTCATAAGGAGCCATCTTAATACTCCCCTGATAACTGTTGTTGTAAGCAAACTTTACCAGGTTCAGGTGATCTGCCCAATGGCCACCCCAATCCAACACACACATCCTCAGCAAATCCTCCAGCGTCTGGATCGTCCTCTCTGACTGTCCATCAGTCTGGGGATGATAAGCTGTACTCATATGCACCTTAGTGCCCATCTCTGCCTGAAATGCCTTCCAGAACACCGAAGTGAACTTAGAATCCCTATCAGACACAATGCTCGCTGGCACCCCATGCAATCTGACAATCTCCCTCACATACTTCTTAGCCAAGACCGCTGCTCCATCAGTCTTCTTAATGGCCAGAAAATGTGCTGACTTAGTCAACCGGTCCACAATGACCCAAATAGCATCAAAGGTCCGTGACAATGGCAATCCCACCACAAAATCCATGGTGATCATATCCCACTTCCACTCAGGAATGGGTAAACTCTTCAGTAACCCGCCAGGAACCTGATGCTCAGCCTTCACTAGCTGACACACATCACACCTCGAAACCCAACTAGCCACATCCTTCTTCATCCCGACCCAATGATAGTACCTCTTGAGGTCACGGTACATCTTAGTCGCTCCTGGATGAATAGACAACTTGCTCACATGAGCCTCTCTCAGAATCTCCTGTCTCAACTCCTCATCCTTGGGCACACACACACGACCGTGCACCAAGATAGTACCATTATCTGAGACCTGATACTCTGAACCCACATCCTTGGAGGCATTCATTAGCCCCAAATCCTTCTCCTGTGCCAACCGCACCCTACTCAGAAGATCTGCTCTATCTACTGCTTCCAAACCCAACGGTTCCTGTGAAACAGCACATAAGCTCAAAGCACTGATCTCCCCTACCAGAGACTCCATCTCCTGCTCCTGAGCCGAAGCTACCCTCTTCCGACTCAGAGCATCTGCAACCGTGTTAGCCTTACCAGGATGATAGGCTATCTCCAAATCATAATCCGCCACAAGCTCCATCCACCGCCTCTGTCTCAAATTCAACTCAGGCAGAGTGAATATATACTTCAGGCTCTTATGATCTGTGAACACCTGTACCTTTGCACCATAAAGATAGGATCTCCAAATCTTCAGGGCAAAGACTACAGCACCCATCTCCAAATCATGAGTAGGATAGTTGCCTTCATGCACCCGCAACTGCCGCGATGCATAGGCAATCACCTTCCCATGCTGCATCAGAACACAACCCAAACCAACTCTAGATGCATCTGTATAAACCACATAGGGTTCTCCCTGCTCAGGCAAAGCCAACACTAGCGCAGTTGTCAACATCTCCTTCAGGCTTGCAAAGCCTTCCTCACACTCTTCTGACGAGACAAAAGGAACATCCTTCCCTGTCAACTTAGTCATAGGACGTGCTCTGCTTGCAAACCCCTGCATAAATCTCTTGTAGTAACCTGCCAATCCAATGAAACTTCTGATCTCTGTGGCATTCTGCGGTCTAGGCCAATCCCTAATAGCCTGAATCTTCTCTGGATCTACAGAAACCCCCTCTGCAGAAACAATGTGTCCCAGAAAGCCCATCACACGCTGCCAAAAACTACACTTGCTCAACTTAGCAAACAACTTCTGCTCCCGCAGCTTCTCCATAACTGCCCTCAAATGTACTGCATGCTCTTCAGGACTCTTAGAATAAACCAGGATATCGTCAATGAAAATGATGACAGATACGTCCAGAAACTCCTGAAACACACTGTTCATCAATCTCATAAACGCTGCTGGCGCGTTAGTCAATCCGAAGGGCATCACCACAAACTCATAGTGCCCATATCTCGTCCTGAAAGCAGTCTTCCTCACATCTACCTCATCTATCGGTATCTGATGATAACCCGACGCCAGATCTACCTTGGAGAACCAAGTAGCACCCCTCAACTGATCCAACAACTCATCGATCCTAGGAAGAGGGTACTTGTTCTTCACAGTGACCCGGTTCAAACCCCGATAGTCAATACACAACCTGAAACTCCCATCCTTCTTCTTCACAAACAACACCGGCGCTCCCCACGGTGATACACTAGGACGGATGAATCCCTTACTGAACAAATCCTCTAGCTGCTTCTTCAGCTCTGCCATCTCTGCTGGAGCCATTCTGTAAGGAGCCTTGGATAACGGTGTCGTCCCCGGTTTCAGTTCAATGGTAAAAGGATCCGACCGAGATGGTGGTAATCCCTGCAACGACTGAAACACATCCTCAAACTCCTCCACTACTGGAATACCGCTAACCGTAGACTTCCCCACTGACTCTGGCATAGATATAGTAACCAGATAAGCCTCACGGCCCTTCTCGATCATCTTCCCAGCCTGAATGGCTGAGATCACGAGACTCCCCGAAGTCGGTCTAATACCCTGGAAAACCAACTTCCCTCATGAACGCTCAAACTCCACTCTACCCCGATGGCAATCCAAATGCACCCTATGCCGATGCAACCAATCCATCCCAAGTATAACATCATACAGCTCCACTGGACTGATAAGCAAATCCGCTGGCCACGACTCCCCTGCGATCTGAATATCAATTCCTCTAGCCAGTCCAATCACTCTCAGGAACTCACCTCCCGCAACTCTAGCCACTCCTGCACGCTCTCCAGGATCCCCACTGATCCCCGCACACTCTGCACACTCTGGAGTAATGAAGCTATGCGAAGCTCCAGAATCAAACATAACGTGGGACTTAAACCCGCCCACCAACAAGGTCCTTACACAAACCTCATGTGTTGAGAACCTAACACTTAATCACAGGATACATAAACAATCTGAACCTACTAAAATTCACAAAGTTAAAGTACCAGAAAATATACCTGTGATTGCCCCGGCACTGGTTCCACCAGTCTTAGCTGTCGTGTAAACCCGTGGCGCCTGCTCAATCCGTGCCACCTGCTGACCTCCAGGCTGCACCTGCTGCAACGCTGCCACTGCTGCCGGCTGCAACTTGGGACAAAAAGGCCTGATGTGCCCTGTCTCCCTACAATGATAACATACCCGAGGTCCTGCCGCCGGAACACTCCTCTTGGGACAACTAGCAACCCGGTGATCCCTGCTCCCACAACCGAAGCAACCCGCACCACTCGGCTTCTGCGTAGCCTCCCACTTTCTCTTGGTTCCCTGAGCATGCTTACCGTCCCTGCTAGAACCACCCTACTGCTGAGCCTTACTAGGCTGAACTGCTGGAGTAACCGACACTGACTGTGCCCGGATATCCTCCTCAATCTCTGCTGCAGTCTCAACTAGCTCTGCACGCGTAGCATAGTACCTCCCTCTACAGTGAACTCTCAAATCATCCCGTAAAGCTCTCATAAACCTCCTCACCTGAGCCTCCTCAGACTCCATAGCCCGACCCCCATAACATAGAAGTCGACTGAACTCCAAGTCCAGCTCCCGCACTGACCGCGTCCCCTGAGATATCTGAAGGAACTGCACCTCCAACCGGTCCAATGCCTCTCTAGGAAAATACTTGCGGTTGAACTCCAAGACGAAGTCAGCCCAAGTCATCTCCCTCTGCACCCTCCTAGCAACCACTGATCTCCACCACAACTCAGCATCACCACCCAAAAAGTAGACCCCTATGTCCACCCAAAACTCCACAGGACATCTCAGAGTATGGAAGTTACGTTCCACACTCGTCCTCCAAGCATCCGCAGCTGTAGGATCTGTACCACCCAAAAACCTCTCAGTGAACAGACCCTTCATCTCCTTGAGCATAGCCAAATAACGTCCATGCTCTCCCACATCCGCAACCACTAGCTGCCACTCCTCCGCCACCACTGGTGGCACTACCTGAGCCCGAGCCGGTACCACTGGTGGTAATCGCTCTAACACCTGTGCTAGCATAGCCGCAAAGTCAGTACCAGGGACTCCACCCGCTGGGACTCCCACACCCGGAACCCTAGCATCACCGGCCACTGGATCATCAACACCGCCCCCTCCTGCCACACTCACGGAATCCCCCGGAACACCCTGCGACTCGCCAACACTCTCAGCTGTCACACTCTGGTCCCCGGTCTCACTAACCACTGGGACTCTGCCCCTACCACGACCACGTCCGCGTCCACGACCTCGACCAGCCACAGCATCCTCTCTAACCATCTGCACTACCATGAACAGAAGGCTAAGCAAACAATTTCTATCATACACAGAAACATAAACTCACCGTGGAATCACACACTCGTCTCGAAGAGGATGTTCTAGGACTCCATGCCACACGCAATTGACTAACTCACATAATCAATCAAGACATGCAATCCCAACATATACAACAGAAACCTAGTGAACCCAAACCTAGAACCGTAAGGGCTCTGATATCAAAATGAAACGACCGACCTTTTTTTTTTAATAATAATAAATAATAATAATATAATAATATACTACAACTAGTGGTCTCATACCCACTAGCCACCTAACCACAATCACAATCAGCAACGGAAATAACCAACCAATAATAATCCAATAAAATAATATAACCAATAACATCAACAATTATCCAGTATTAATTTCAATCCTAACCAATGTTCCCAAACAACATAAGCCAAATAACCTGCAATCCTAAACAATGCTCTAAGACTCCACTCTAGCAACCTAACAATGCCAGATAAACAGTCAACCGAGTCCCTAGAACATCCTCCTCTTCATTGCCTGGATTCCACGATCACACTTTGCCTTTACCTGCACCACAAACACATATTGCAATGCATGAGTATTTTATAAACACTCAGTAAGGCAATCCTCCCATCTACTGGGCTATACACACAAGCAATAGAGAATCTTTAACCATCAAACAACAAGCAATAAACAACAATCGACCAACCAGGATAGTGCATCGACCGACGCCAGACATGCATCGATCGACGCACCAAGGGGTTGCATCGACCGACACAGAAGCTGCATCGACCGATGCAAGTGTAACTTGCATCGACGACACCCAATCTGCATCGACCGACGCATGCTCGACGCACACGAAAAACCCTAGAGTCTTACGCGCCGTCCTCGCACTTGCATCGACCGACGCAAGCTATGCATCGACCGATGCAACGTCGAGCACCGTGATTTCCCCGAAGCTTCTCGCCGGATCTTCGTTCCTGAAACCACAAAACTCGATCCCAAGCCACAAGAAAGCTTCCTAACGTCCATAACAACGATCTAACAAGCCTAACAACACAAAAACAAGCAGATTAAAGGGTTCTCTAGCTTAGATCAGCCATGGTCCTGCACTTACCTTTGCCAAGACGAATCTGAACCACAAACAAGCAAGAAAACGCTTCTAGGAAGCTCCTACCACGATCCCAGCTACAGATCTCTACAGGAACGCCCCAAATCTCCAAGAAATCACCAAGAACTTTTAAGAACTCTTTTATCTCTTTTCTTTCTCTCAAAAATCGGCTATCCACCACTAATGAGACCAAAACACGACTTAAGGGTTTTCCTTCCCTTCTGTCCAAAACGCAGCGTTTGACTTAAGTCAAAACGCAGAGAATTGCACATGCATCGACCGATGCACCATCTGCATCGACCGATGCAACTCCCAAACCGGGATTTCGGTTCACGGATGTTACAATTAAGATTTTTAAAAAATAATTATCACATACCACGGAGTAAATCCTAGTATAACTGTAGAAAAGTTTAATTCTTTAGAAAACTACATACCCAAAATTTTCGTTTAATCGAAAATCATACTTTTCATATTGAACCGATCTAGAACAGATAATCCTTTAATCCGGTTTTCTTTGAGCCAAATTGAATAGATTCTTACCAGCTTTTATCCGAATTGACAAAAAAATGAATTAACAAGATCAGAGAAAATTGAAAAGAGTTAATTATGAGATAAGCATTTTTTCTCAAGGGTATTGTCTAATAAGGACTTTTTGTCCGTGATTATAGATTTAGGCTTTTTTGCTACAGAATGATGAAACTGCTCTGCTCACAAAAGACGATTAACTCACTTTCTCTCTCGCTTTGAACCTTTGTTCCTCTCCCCTCACCCAAAATCAGAAAAAAAAAATAAGATCTTGGCTGCTCCGCAAAGAAGATTATCTTATGTACCTTTGCCCATGCCGGAAAAACCTTGAGAGGATTTAGCTTTCTCCATGTCTCTGTTCACTTTCTCCTCTACTGCAATTCTCTCTTTTTCTCAGTTTTTGCAATTAACAATGGAAATTGGGCGATGATGAATCTCGATTCTCTCTCATCACCATGACCTTTGGGAAACAACTTCATAAGAGATAGTGTCGATGATGAGATCCAGTGATAGTCATGTTTTTTTTTTTTTTGGTGGTGAGATCTCTACTTAAGAACGGCAATGTAGTGCCACGACGATGATGGTGATGAATTATCAATCACAAACATGTAGTTTTGAAATTCAGTTTAGATTTGAAGATGAGTTGGAAATTCTGATTCACTTTGTAAAGAATAACATAATTTTTTTGCGTTTGTTGTTAAAAAGTTTATGGAAAAAAATCTTAATTGATTCGATCAATGTCTAAAATTAGAGCCCTTGGGTTCAACATTATCCCCTTAGGGTTTATATTCCTTTATTCAAAACACAATCAATTGAATATATTGGGTTTATCGGAGTAGATGGTGTTGGTGGCGGAGATGTTTTGTGAAATAGCGGTGATGAGATCCACTGACAACGGCGGTTTAGATGTGAAGATGAATTGGAAGTTTTAATTGGCACCCTTGGGTTCAATAGTTAGTATCTTATTAGGGTTTTAGTTTTCTTTATTAAAAATCAAGGGTAATCGCTGGAAAATCAGATTGTGTTCAGAGAAGCACCGTATGAATCCAAAAAAAAAATCAGCGAAGCACCGTCGTTATCCAGAGAGAAAGCAAAAAAGTGACACAGAAAGCAGGGTAAAAATGTCATTTTCGATCTGTAAAAAGGTCTAATTCCAATGTTTTCACGACCGGACCAGAAGGCGAACCGGACTACCTTCTGGGTCACAGGGTCATCGGTTAAACCGGATTCGACCGCGGGGCAATTGATTATGATTTGTTTACTATATTTATAGAAATTATATAGTTTTAAAAAATACTAAAATAAAAATAATCATACCATAGTTAATAAATTATGAATCTAAAAACAAAAATAAACCAATAAAGTGAATGAACCTTTTGAATAGAAAAAATAAACACTAAGTAAACGATAATCACTAAAATATATTAAAGAACATCATCTCAACCAATCTTCATTGTCTCTATCACCATTGTCTTCGTGTTCTTCAGGTGGCATAGTGAAGTCTTCATCAAAATCTGAAACATCTAGAAATCACATAGTTTAATCAAATATCGTAGGCAACAAAGAAAATTCTAAAAGTGAAATGGACAGTTTTAATTTTTATAGATACCATTAGACTTTTCATGGTTTGTGTCTTCGTGGTCTTTGGGATATTCTTCAGCAAGAGAATTCTCTAATTCATCATATTCAAGTTCACCTGCTTCTTCTTCTTCAACAATCCAAAACTCTGTTTTATCAATAGATTCATAATCAACAGGATCATATGATCTTTTTCTTTTTGACATGTACATGTAAAACAAAAACGAGATCATTACGTCGAGAACAAAGACTCACGAGATCATATTATTTAATGATAGTATGATACTCACCTTTGTTGCAACCGTAAATTGTAGTGAACAAAGACGAGATCGTTAAGTTGTTGATGCTCTAATCTATTCCTCTTCTTGGTATGAATCCGCTCAAACATACTCCAATTGCGCTCACATCTAGATGAAGAAGCAGTTTGACTAAGAATTCTTATTGCTAACTTTTGCAAATGAGGAGCATCATAACCAAAATATCTCCACCATTCATCTAAAATATCAATGGAATTATATCACACTACTTTATATATATAACGTAAAATGCAAGTCCAATCGATGTTTAATAACATACCTGGCTGAGATGTTTTGCTGCAAGTAAGAGCCATATCAGGAGAAAAGCTGCCTTCACGTTCTCTGTAAGACCTAAGCTCTTGAACGAGCTTTGTTTTGCTGTCCTCTGTTTGCTTTCCAATTAAGCTCATCAACCCACTCATAACTTCAGGCTTCTCACAAACTGAAGTTTGATCATACATGAAAGCTGGGTTAAAATAGTACGCTGCATCATGAAGATCATGGCGCAACATACGATCCCATCTTCTATCAATGATGTTTGTATAAGGCTGGTAGAAAGGTTTTTTTTTTCTTAACATCGTTTTAATTCCTAATCTTGCTCGATACATCCCTTCATACACATATGGCAAAAGAGGCTTCTCATCAGCATCACAAATGCGTAACAGTGGAATGATAGGAGTCATAATCTTGACAATTATCAAGCATTCATTCCACATTCGCTCATCTAGGATAATAAATTTAGCTTCCTTTGCTTTAGACGTCTTGAAAAGCTGCTTGAGTTCAGCATCTGTACTTGTAACCAAAGCTTGTAGATCTTCTTTATGTTGATAGAGACTTTGTAGAGCAATGAAAGATGTGTAGCAAAACGTGTTTCTCCAGGTCGAATGATCTCTCTCCAACCAGGTCTTTTTCTGACCCAATTTAAAGTCGACTTATGGTTGTAAACAAAAATGGTTACCTTAGACATCCAATGTGCTAAATTGTGAACATAAGGTAGTTTTGTCACATCTTCCAAAATCAGATTGATACAATGAGCTGCACATGGAGACCAAGCAATGGTCCGAAACTTTTCAGCGAGAAGCTTTCCAGCAGCTTTGTAGTTGGGTGCACTATCAGTTACAAAATAAACTACATTTTCTGGACCGACCATACCCACAACTTCAACAAACAAGTTGCATAAATTCTCAGCACTTGCATAGATATCAGAAGCATCAACTGACTTGAGAAATGTGATTCCTTTAGGACAATAAACTAAGAAATTAACTAGTGGTCTTTGTCTTGTGTCCTTCCATCCATCTGCCATAAGAGTACATCCAGTAGTAGCCCAAGTACTCCTAAACTTATCAATGATCAAAGAAACTTGCACCTTAGCATCACGCAACAATCCAACACGTAGAACATGGTATGAGGGCCCCACATATCCATGACCCATACTTGCTACCTTATTCATCATAGGCTGGAAAAGTGGAGAATTCACGGCATTCATTGGAATACAAGCGTCATAAAACCACAATGCAACAGACATGTCCACATCATGTATTCTCTCTTTACTTTACATACAAGCTTTTATAGTAGGTTGGGTCGGATCATGCACACCTCTTTTAAAGTATTCATGTAGATCAATACCTTTTTTCTTCCTCTTTTGACTTGGGCGAACATCACCTTCGATATCATCTCCATCACCATCTTGAATTTCAGGACCATCGTTCGTATCATCTAAAACAAGCTTTTTCTTCTTCTTGTTCTCAATTTCTTTCAATGTGTTCAATATCTTAAATCGTACATCTTCTGGAATCTGCGAACACGCATCTGTATTTCCTTTCACACCAGCCAGATGTTGTTTCATCCTATTAATTCCACCTCCTAATTTTTTTTTTGTGAAAAAATGAGCATTCCAAAACTGTTTTCCCTCTTGCATCATTTGATTGAATCACATAGGACCAAGCTATGTCATTTTTTTCTCGGACTGAACGGTTTGCAGCTGCTATTTCTTCATAGTCTTCTTCAGTTTCCATTACTTGTAAATTAAAATACACAACTACACAAGAAGAAAAAAAAACAGAGTTCAAACATAATACTATAACAGATTCTTAAAAGATGCACAACACATGAGGGTCAGTTATTTATAATACAAGTATACGACATAATCGATTGCTATATATACAAACACGATGATGAATTTATGATTAACTATAATAGTTTCAGAAAAAAGATCCATGATTAAAAAACAGAGCCACGATCATGAAAAAATTAATGTCCAAAAACAGAGCCACGATTATGTCTTTTATTTAGAGACATAAAAAATTCTAAATAAAAGAGAAATTGAAAACCAACTGTTCGCTAAGCACTACGAGAGATGAGAACTGCGAGAGAAGATGAGGCGAAGCGACGAGAGGTTCTCAGTAACTCAACCCTATATTTGGTCTTAAAAATCGAAAAGATTTTTTTGAACCGTAACCTGTTTGGTCCAGTTTGAATCACCGGGTCATGGGTTTATAGCGGTTTTTTTAGGGTTTTACCGGTTTTAAGAATTCCAGTTATTAGTAGTGGACCCAAACCGAAGAACTGTCCGGGTCGCGGGTCAACCGGTCGGACTGGCCGGTCCGGTCCCGTCGTGAAAACATTGCCTAATTCCGAGTGTATGGAAAGAATTGCTCATTTTAAAAGTTTTGGGCCAACAAATGCCCATTTAGACAATAACCCCAATTGAAAAAGAAAAAGGAATTAATATTTCTTCTTCTTAAAATAAAATTAAATAATATATTAGTTACCCTCCACGACCATTTGACAATTAGAACTGGCTTTACGCCATAAAAATCGTACCCTGCCAAACTTGTCCAGTCACCGAAACCTTAACTAATCAGATCTGAGAACTCCAAGACCCACCATCTTCTTTTTTTTTTTGACAACCAGACCCACCATCTTCTTATAACAAAAATCTTCGTTGTAGATACCTTAGACTATCTACAATGGTTATCAAATTCAACACCCTCCACCTCAACTTTTGTGACAAGCCGTCCCGTTAACCCCACTAGCCCACCGCTAGCTTGCCCCCATAGGTCCGAAGCTGGCCTTACATGGCATCGATCCTAACCCCTCACCGTGGACAGAAACTATTCATCCAAATTCACCAATAGGTTATTGGTGCGCCAGGCGTTCCTCGAACCCTGGTCCCCACCCTTTAACAACCTTCCCACAGGACAGGCTGTCACCAATTGATCGTTACTTTTACCGTCCGGTTCTTCATTATACTCTTCTTCTTCCTCTTCCTCATCAGCTTCCTCACATTCTTCCACTGAATCATTTAAAACCTTTTTTTTGAGATTACCACACAACTTGTTAACCCATCAAACTCTAATACCAAAATCATTGCCTCTTATCTCGTAAAATTTATGCAATTTTATGGACCACCTTAGTCACTACATGCACCCAATTATTGATACTTTCACCTGTATACTTACTCAGTTTAGATCCACACGTATTGAAACTTTTCAAACCAAAAATCTTAATACTACAAAATTGCAAATTACTTGTAGTGAAAGTAATATGAACATATGTATAGCTAATAAAACATGTGTGCTTGTCATCGATCCTTCTATTTTAAACCTAAAAAATTAACTCAAACAACATCAAATCAAGATCTTGCGATGTCAATCTTTCTTCCTTTGACCCAAAAGATAGTTTTATAGAAACAATATCAAATCATCTAAAGTCATACATAAAAAGATGTTTTAAATTTTTGAGAGTTAAATATTAATAATACTTAAACTTCTTATAAAGTTTTAATATTTATAATATTTTAAACTTTCTCTAAAGGTATTTATAATATTTTAAACATCCTATAAAGTTTAAATATTTATAATATTTGAAATTTTTAAAAGTTTCAATAATTATAATATTTTAAACTTTAAATTTTTTAAAATTTGGAAGCCTGATAAGTGAAGCTTCCTGCTCATTCGTAGTTGAAGCATATTAGTCTTATCTATAATGGTGCTCAGCTATTGTCTAAATTTTTCTAGCCGATGTGGAATTTTATAAATACACTTATTTATAAGTATTTTAATATAGTATTTTAACATAATTTCAAAAATGTTAAATATTGGGTTGTCTGATCTCAATTGGTCGTTTAATATAGAAAATTTTAGAAATTTAAAACATATTAAAGAATGACATGTCGAATCACGATTGGATGTTTTAAATATTTATAATATTTTTAAACATCCCATAAAGTTTAAATATTTATACTATTTGAACTTTTTAAATATTTTTAGAGTTAGATATTAATAATACTTAAACTTCTTATAGAGTTTAAATATTTATAATATTTTAAAATTTCTATGGAGGTATCTATAATATTTTTAAACATCCTATAAAGTTTAAATATATATAAAATTTGAACTTTTTAAAAGTTTAAATAATTATAATATTTTAAACTTTTAAAATTTTAAAATTTGGAAGCCTGATAAATCAAGCTTCTTGCTCATTCGTAGTTGGAAGAATATTAGTCTTACTAGATGAGTACCCGCACTACGTATATATATATATATATATATATATATATATATATATATATATATTTATTGCAATACCTTCTTTGTTTCTTATATTTTCACATTTGAAAGATTTAAAATTATATTATAACAAACAAATCTAAGATTTTTTTTTTTGTGAGGAGGCAAAGAATACTAAATTTTGTTTAAAGCTAGATCTTATTCTAAAGTGATTTTTGTAGATGAAAACTATTAGCATATTTTTTTAGACAGTAAAATAATCATACCATTTGCACATTTTATTGGTAGATAAAACATTTAAACATTCTACAATTCTTGTTTAAAACTTAGGTATTTAGATATATTTGTATTTTAGTTTCTCAGCTAAATACCATGGAACTCTCTAATTCTCTTTTATCAAAAATATTTTCATGCAGCTTGGTTAACTCTTTAATGGTTATAATTAAGATAGACAACTACCCTTCCTGCTAGCTATTCAATTTTTAAAATATAACTCTAGAATTTAACTTAATTTCCTTTTTTTTCTCTCTCTGTATTTTCCACAACCAACATTATATCATTGATTTAACTATCTTTCATTCGATAGTGAACAAAACTCAAAACTCCGATCTTTTCATATATAAAAATTTATTTATCTAAGGACACACTTTCATGAGTTTCTCTACAATATTAACTAAATTCCCAGTCACTGCTACAACCATTTAAATTGTTGAGAAAATTCTAACGCTAAACCATATGTTCATATCTTCATATGGTTTACCCTAAGAGGACGAAGCAAATCTTTGGTTTTACTCTCGATACATTTTTATCTTTTGGTGATGCATCTACTTACTTAAAGAATACATCAACATGATCTAAGCCTCTCTAGATTTCTTATAGGGCTGCATGTATGAGGCCCCCTGTAAAATAGGGTTTCAACTCGTGTACCCCTGTACTATTACGTTCTACCTATTTCCCCTAGACAATACTTATTCTTCTCAATTCTACCTAGATTAATTGAATTCTATCTAATTAACCAAAAATAATTTAAGCTTTAATAAATCAATGTTTTGCGTTTTAAAATTGATAATTCACGATTACTGTACCGCAATTGGCTTAACCCGACCAAAAATATTAGACCCGAAATTATTTTCTTTACCCGTTATGAAATCTAATAAAACCAAATCGATTTGGGGAAAAATATAAATTAGGGTTGTTTCTTCTTCTCTTCTCTTCTTCTTCTTCTTCCTCGAGACCAAGAAAATCGAGTTCTTCTTTCTCGATTCAATTTCTTCTTCTTGGGATCCTCTTTGAATCAAGAAAGAAGAACTCGATTTTCTTATAGCTCCTACTTTTATTTAGAATAGACTAGGTTTTGAACCCATGCTATGCGTGGGTTTGTTAAAATATTTTTAGATAAAATTATATATAATTAATGATAGTTATGAAATATTATATTCTGATAATTTAAGTGATTACTAAGACAATAATTTTAATTTAAATATACAATTAAAAAGTATAAAATCAATTGTTTTAAAAAATTAATTCTAATCAAAAGAATCATGAACCAGTTTTAGTTTCTCATATTCAATGGAACACCACCACTTATGTCTTTGTGTTTTTTTTTTCATTTACTCTTTATATTATTTCTCGTCATCTTCATTTTCAATTTTGTATGGTAGTTGTCATCGTTACTTTCACCATCTACTTCTTCGTTATACTCTTATTCTTCTTTTTTCTTGTCTGATTTTCCACTTTCTTCTACTGGATAATCGTTGAGAACAATTTTGTTTTAAATTAACAAATAACTTTCGTCCGCTTCTTCGTTATACTTTTATTCTTCCTCGTGCTCGTCCGCTTCCTCATTTTCTATCACTGAATAATCATTCAGTACTACACAACTTACTTATTGTTGGAAATTTTATTATTGTCTAAAATAAAGAACCGGAAATCAATTGTATATGTAATCTAAACTGTTGGAAATTTTATTATTGTTTAAATATTAAAATGTTTAAATTCTCTAAAATAAAGAACCAAAATAAATCGAATAAAACTTTTAAATTTGGATGCCTGATTAATCAAGCTTCCTGTTCATTTTTAAATTTTGTAAAAGCTAAGAACTTTTAAAAGTTTCAATATTTATAATTTTTTAAAAAATTTTAAAATTATAATACTTAGAAACTTTTTAAATATTTTTATTTTCTCAAATAAAACATCAGATTACACCGAATAAAACTTTTAAAATTGGACGCTTGATAAATCAAACTTTCCTGTTTATTCGTTATTGGAAGCATAATAGTCTTATTTATAATGGTTCTAAATCATTGTTTAAAACTTTTCTAGCCGATGTGGGATAATATATATATGTCTTTTATTTTTATAGATTTAAATTTATCCATTTCTAAAAAACTTAATAATATAGAAAACTACTATTTTTTCAAAAATGTTAACAAGTAAGATGTCTAATCCCTATTGGTTGTTTTAAATACTATGTGGACACTTTAATCAAAAATGTTAATTAGTGTGATGACTTACTAATATTGGTTGTTTAAAAGCTTATATCTCATACCTTTATTAGTATAGATGATAGGAAATAGAAAAAAGTCTGAGAAAGTACGAGTAAGAAAAACCATAAACATAAATAGATACTTGATAGCAAGGCGAAGAAAGCCATTAAGAACGAAAACCGCTTCTGAACACGATGGCTCTGCAGATTAACAACCATCCACAGCTAGAAGATCATGGAGCCAAGAAGGCCGTCCCAAAGCAAGATACGACTGAAATCTTCTGTCATTCATAATGCTCCCTGCAATAACCCTCGCAGCCTTATTTGCCGAGGTAGCAACCTGTTTACTGATAAGCTCATAGTCTATATGAATGAGACTAAAGAGAACGTGTGAGGAGCATGTGAGGAGCTTACTTGAAGAAGAAGAAGATATTTTGATAACTCAAAATATCTGCAACAAACTCTTTCTTAGTATAAATAGACTCTATCATTGTAAAGAGATCTTTATGTTGATTGATGTAGAAGCTTCTCATGCGTGAGAATGATGGATGGTGAGCTAACAAATATGATGTGTTAGCCATCTCCTTGGGTTTGTACATTGATTGACAATAAGGAATAAGATTGAGTTTGCGTACTCTGTTCTTATCAAATGGTACGTTTGTGTGCTCGGATCGTCTCAATTCCAGTTTCCACAGGTGCGAGATCTGATTTGCGTTCCTGGCTTGATTGGATGGAGAATCGTTTTGTGTTGGGAGATTACCCATATTTTGAGAAACTATGCCTTGCTTATGGCTTCATCGAAGGAGACGCAGTCGATTTTGTTTTTGATATAGAAGCCGTGAGTCCTTACCAGAGTTGGACCGCGATGAAGGAATCGTTGATGTGTGATTTTGGTACCAATGATGATCCTGAGAGAATCGTCTTTGAGTTGGAGTGTGAACGACGATGGGAGGAGTTCCGACAATCATTTATGGCGAAGTATACGTCTCAACATCGATGGGAATCACAGCCACATGGTGAATCGCAATCGCTGGACGTCGCAAACGCTCAGGCCCGGCCCTTGACGCATTCCCAAGATACATTGGTATTGGCCCTCCAAATTTTTTGAGATTTTTAGTAACTAAAATAGGTCTCAAAAATATATTTGTATTGTAAAAATATGCCTCAGTTTTATGAAAACTTATAGATTTGGTCACAATTTTTAATTTTATCTATTTTGTTATTGCATAAATAGACCTCAATTTTTAAAATTTTAAGATTTAGTTTCAGTTTTAAATTTTTATCTATAAAATTCATTAAAAAAAATTTTGTTTTGTGTTGGGCCACAAATTTCACTGTACCGGCCCTGCAAACGCTAACGCAAGTTTGCCCCCACCACAGGTACACGTTTCTGATTTAGAGCTTGTGATGAACATTGAACATAGGGAAGTGAATTAAGTATTGGAGAATCAAAATTATGTGGTGTTGGAAGAGAATATGGAGCGAGAAACGATTCAGAGTAACATCCTGAGTGTTCGGGTTCAACGTGATGCTGAGAGGTCTCATTTTGGTTGGTATCATCAATAAAGAAGTTTCTGCATACAAGGTGTTCGACAAAAGGACTCCACAGGAAGAACGACTGAAATAAATGAAGAAGAGATGTTTGAAAGTGATAAGATTTGAAATCTCTCTCTCTCTAAGAACAACTCTCAGGAATTACTGAATAATACTCTACCACCGTGACGGTGTCAATTGATATCGGAATAGTGTTTACAAACCCTAGTTCACCGGAATTACAAAGAGCACATCACTCTTCCCAAGCACATCGCTTGTTTCTGAAAATCCCAAAATGAACATAAAGAAAAAACTCTCACAACGTCTCTCTCTTTATTTTGAAAACACGAAAGCTAACGGCAAAGCCTTCTTCTCACGCGAAGTCTTTGCCTGGAACTGACACGCGCGAGACACGCGCTTCCCCACTACTCTCTCCACGCACCTCTTCCACCTTCTCGTCACGCGCTCCCCTGTTCTTCTTTCTCCGATAAAAGGTCTGATGAACCTTATCAATACTTTCCCCCCCGAGAATGAGCTTGTCCTCAAGCCTAAATGTGGGAAACATAGCCACGAACTCCTTCGAAGACATCCAAGAATTGGACGACGAATCCTTGTCCTGCCACTTCACAAGCAATTCACGAACTCCAGTATCTGAGAAACGTACCTCGACAATTGACTCAGGAAACCATAACTCTTCTTCCAAACACACTGGTGGAACAGAATCCTCAATCACATGACTGTCGCCCACCACCGCCTTTAGTTGAGAAACATGAAAAACATCATGTATTTTAGAGGACTCAGGAAGTTGCAAGCGATACGCCATAGTTCCGATTCGCTCGAGAACCAAGAAAGGACCAAAAAATTTGGCTGCCAATTTATGACAGTTCCGACGAACCACCGTGAGTTGACGATAAGGTTGCAACTTCAGATACACCCAATCCCCCACCGCAAACTCCAAAACACGACGATGCTTATCAGCGGAGCGTTTCATAAGCTCCTGAGCACGTTGCAGGTTCCCCTGAATTCGAGAAAGCATCAAATCTCGCTCCCTCAGTTGTACCTCCAAATCCCAATTACTCGTAGATCCTGGTTCAAACTTGAACAAATGAGGAGGATCTCTACCATACATCACATTGAAAGGAGTTGTCTTAAGAGCAGAATGATAAGCCGTATTGTAAGAAAACTCTGCCCAAGCTAAGAAACGGTGCCAGGTACGAGGATGACAGGAAGCAAAACACCGGAGATAAGTCTCCAGACAGCGGTTTAAGACTTCCGTCTGACCGTCAGTCTGCGGGTGATAAGCCGTGCTATGCTTCAATGTAGTACCAGACAACCTAAACAAATCCTTCCAAACTTCACTCAAAAACACCCTGTCACGATCCGAAACCATTGACTTAGGGAAACCATGAAGCCTAACAATCTCTGAAATAAATTTGTTAGCCACATCCAAAGCCTTAAATGGGTGTTTAAGACCAATGAAATGAGCACCCTTACTCAAACGATCAACCACCACCAAAATAACATTCACACCACCAGATAAAGGTAACCCCTCAATGAAATCCAAAGAAATATCCTCCCAAACGGCTTTAGGGATTGGTAAAGGTTGTAAAAGGCCAGCAGGAGACAAAGTGGAATACTTGTGCGTCTGACACACCACGCAGGCAGCCACATACTTCTGAATATCTTTTTGCATACCCTCCCAATGAAAATAAGCTTGAACCCTTTTTAAAGTTTTTAACACACCGCCATGACCTCCAAGCTTGCTATCATGAAATTCGTGAAGGATGACTGGTATAAAACCCGAAGTTTTTGAAATTAACAAACGGTTCTTAAACCATAAACGTCCTTCCACCAATGTATACCCTGCACCAATCGAAACACCAGCTTTATATTGACTGACAAGCGCTTGGATAGTCGAGTCTTCATCCACCTCCTTAAAGATATCTTGAATTTGGAGCACCGATGGAATAGTCACAGCTAAAAGTAAAGCTGAGAGAGAATGAGGAATGCGAGATAATCCATCTGCAGCTTTATTCTCCACACCCGGTTTATACACAATGTCCATATCAAAACCCAACAACCGAGTGAGCCAACGTTGGTACTCCATATTCACTTCCTTCTGTTCCAATAAAAACTTCAAACTTCTTTGATCCGTATGAACTTCAAACCTCCGACCAAGCAAATAATGCTTCCACTTCAAAACCGCCATAACAATAGCCATCAATTCCCTCTCATAAGCAGGCTTCAGTTGCTCCCTCGCAGTTAGCCCATGACTAAAATAAGCCAACGGTCGTTTGTCCTGCATCAATACAGCGCCCACACCAGTCCCAGAAGCATCAGTCTCAACAATAAAAACCTTATCAAAGTTTGGAAGACCAAGAACAGGAACCGAAGCCATGGCTTGCTGAAGACTTTCAAAGGATTTCTGAGCCAACTCGGACCACACAAACTGGTCTTTCTTGAGCAAATCAGTTAGAGGCCTTGCAATAGAACCATAGCCCTGCACAAACTTACGGTAATAACCCGTAAGTCCCAAAAATCCACGCAGTTGTTTAACATTGGTAGGGGAAGGCCACTGCAACATCGCCTCTGTCTTAGCTGCATCAGTAGCGACACCAGCTGCAGAGATGATGTGTCCCAAGTACTCCACTTGCGGAACTCCAAACAAACACTTCTTAAGATTGGCAAATAGCTGGTGAGCCTGCAGCATCTGTAACACCTTCGCCAAGTGCTCAAGATGCGACTGAAGACTATCACTGTAAACTAATATATCATCAAAGAAGACCACCACAAATTTCCGCAAAAAAGGCTTAAAAACCTTGTTCATCAGAGCTTGAAAAGTGGCAGGGGCATTAGTAAGGCCAAAAGGCATGACCAAAAATTCATAATGCCCCTCCAAAGTTCTAAAAGCTGTTTTCGCAACATCCTCTTCCTTCATCCTGATCTGATGATAACCAGAGCGTAAGTCAATCTTCGAGAAGATGATAGAACCATGAAGTTCATCAAGAAGTTGATCAATAACCGGAATTGGAAACTTGTCTGGTATTGTTGCTCGATTAAGAGCTCTGTAATCTACACAAAATCGCCAAGATGAGTCCTTCTTCTTTACCAACAAGACAGGACTAGAAAACGGACTAGTACTTGGGCGAATGATCCCAGACTGCAGCATCTCGTCAACCATCTTCTCCATTATCTCCTTAGTAGCATGAGGATAGCGATATGGACGTACCGTGATCGACTGAACTCCTGGCTTCAAAGTGATAGCATGCTCAAGCCCACGAACAGGAGGCAAAGCCGATGGCACAGCAAAAACACTAGTAAAACTGTCAAGAAGAGTGGACACAGCCGGATCTAACTGCTTGTGAACCTCCAAGACAGTTGACGATGCAAGTGATAAGCGTGGATCACTATCCGAACTGGAACCCAGTGGTGATTTTAGAGAGAGACGAGGGCAATGAAGACTCGCATCACCACACAACTTAACCCTCTTACCACGATATGTAAACTGCCACTCCTGTAACTTCCAGTCAATCTCACACTTCCCCAATGTCTCCAACCACTGCATGCCCAAAATCGCATCAACACCACCTAACTCCAGTGTAATAAAGTCACTCTGAAACTCCACTCCTGCTAAAGAGAAAAAAACATTCTTACACACCCCTGAACCATGCACTGAGACACCATTACCCAACAGTACTTCCAAACTACTATCTGGATCACTTCGTAACTTCAAACGAGCAGCCAACGATGGTGTAATATAGTTGTGAGACGCCCCTGAATCAAGTAATATCACCACCGAAGATCTACTAATAACTCCCACCAACTTAGTAGTCCGCGGTGAGTGTTTACCAATGAAAGAGTTCAAGGATAAGCATCTCAAAACTGGTGAAGAAGTCACCACCATCTCCTCTGCTCCAACAAACTCTTCATCAACAACTTCTAACTCCAAACCTTCAACCACAGTGAGTATTTGTAACTCCTTCAAGGGACACACATGACCACGGAAGAATTTGCCTTTGCACTTGAAACAAATGCCCTTGCTCCGCATGGCATCCAACTCTTCAGCTGTATGTCTCTGTCGAGGAGGCAAAGTTTTTTGGGTAACCGCAGGAGGTGTGTTGCCCTGAACTGGTCCGCTCTGTAACACAACAGGCTTAGATGTAGGATAAGTAACCACAGCGCGAGTTGTATTAGCAGACGAAACAGACACAGGCTTGAGTGCCCTGTCACTTAAAAGTTGACAAAAAGAGCTCGACTCCATACGCAACACTGCTGCCTTCTGATGATCTAGTCCCCTCGGTTCCTTCATCTTAATGACTTCTTTCATCTCCTGCTTCAAACCATTATAGAAGATTTTTTCCAAATGAGAGTCAGTTAAACCCAGAACCTGAGCAGATAAATCCTCAAACTCAGTCACATAAGCAGCAACTGTGCCAGTTTGTTTGATAGCAAACAATCTATTCCCTGGATCAGCTTCGATTGACTCACCAAAACGAAGGAACAACCGTTGCCTAAACTCATCCCAAGATTGAAAATCACGGCGAGTAATCTCACAGTTGAACCACTTCAACACATCACCTTCAAGACTAAGAGCAACTAGATCCAACTTATCTTCATCAGTATAACGACCAATTCTAAAGAAGCGTTCTACCTTAGATATCCAATCATAAGCATGAGATCCATCAAAGATAGGCATCTCAACCTTTCGTAACAAACTAGAACGATTCTCCAAAGGTAGATTCTCAGGAGCACTACCGCGAGAACGCGAAGCTGAAGAATACGATACCTGAGGTGACCGATGTGACGGTTCCGGTTGTTCTGGACGCTTCCCAAGGTGATTCTCCAAATTCGATAAAGACTTCAACATCGCTTGCATCGTCGACTCAAGAGAATTCAACTTATCGTCGTGGTCCACCTTAGATTGAACCAATCGCTTGTAACCGCCACACGAAATTTCAATTTCGTCGCCATTGGATCCTCCTGATAACTCTCACCGTCGAAATCCTCCGAATATTCCATATCCGCCATCGCGAAAAGCTTCGATCGCAGTTTCACGCACCAATGATAAGATTTGAAATCTCTCTCTCTAAGAACAACTCTCAGAATTACTGAATAATACTCTACCACCGTGACGGTGTCAATTGATATCGGAATAGTGTTTACAAACCCTAGTTCACCGGAATTACAAAGAGCACATCACTCTTCCCAAGCACATCGCTTGTTTCTGAAAATCCCAAAATGAACATAAAGAAAAAACTCTCACAACGTCTCTCTCTTTATTTTGAAAACACGAAAGCTAACGGCAAAGCCTTCTTCTCACGCGAAGTCTTTGCCTGGAACTGACACGCGCGAGACACGCGCTTCCCCACTACTCTCTCCACGCACCTCTTCCACCTTCTCGTCACGCGCTCCCCTGTTCTTCTTTCTCCGATAAAAGGTCTGATGAACCTTATCAGAAAGCTTGGAGGTTCAAATTCAAATCTAAAAACAGGACAAAGTCAAGAAGTATGAAACAACGTTTTAATGTTGAAATGCAGAAACCTGCATTTCTATGTTATGATGATTCAAGAACTGTTCAAGAACATAGAGTGGGTTCACAGATGCAGTCACCGGTTGTGGAAGCAATGGATGCACAAATGGTTGCTAGTGTGTCATCTCTGTTGCAACTATCTTGCTATCCCAACCTGTTTTCCTCTAAGCACAGTAATTGGGACACTATCACATTGTCTCCTGCTGAGACTGAGATATTGCGGTCTTCTTGTGCACATCAAATTTTTGCTGGCAGTACTTACAGACAACTAGGTAGAAGGGAGAAGAGGAAGTACTTCAAATCTTGGAGATTTAAGTTAAAAACCTGGACTTTTGGAAGAATTTTGGTACGCATTGGAGACTGCTACATGACAATACTCATGGGTTTATTGCAGAAACTAAATTACATGTTGTGTTTGAAAATCTTTTACAAAGACTTGAGAGAAGAACGGGTTCAATACGTTCTGCTTGTGACAACTCCATCAGATGGCCCATTTCCAGCAGTGACTTGTTTGCAGCGAGTTCCGGTTTGGCTGTCCTTTCCTCATGACTTGTACTCGGCATGGATGTTCAAAAATAAACCAAAGACAAAGAGAATGAAGAGACTGCATACTCAGCTGAAGTACAACCACTATTCGTTTCCAGCCTCTACGTTCATCATTCATAGGTATGTTAATGGAAAAAGAGCATGTCGTACATGGAAGCAAAGCAAGGCTTTGAATTCCTGGAAATTCAAGTTCAAGCTTCACTGTGGGCTAAGAGAAGAGGGCATCAAGCAACTGACTGTTCCTTTGTGGTACAACTGCTAGTTGAAATTTAAAGATGGGATTAAAACTGTGAGTAGAAAAGCAAGCTGGGAGGAGAACACACTCGACATAGTGTGAGGGTTTTGAGGCTACATTGGCATTGTCAAGAAGACACAAGTGTGACCCGCCCAACGCCTAAGGTCACGTCAGTGCAGCAACATCATGTTGTTTACAGAACTGGCATTAAGTACATGGGGGTCGCTGAAAGATCAAGGGGGAGTGAGCAAGCGACCAGGCTTCAACAGGTGCTGCCTGCGTGTGAAGAAGGGCCAAGTATGGCAGTCGAGCTGGCACAAATACTTCAAAAAAGAGACTTGACGCAGCTCCTAGTCCGACAACAAAATCTTCAAGCTCAAGAATATACATGGAAGCCTGCTCATAAAGCAAGAGAAGACAAAGTGTGTTTAGTGGGGGATTGGCATTCTTTCTTTTCGGTGTGGCATCGTTGGCGAAACAGGGATTTGTATCAGTTTCGACGGCTTCTTCAACAATCTCTGCAACAAGTTGAGGAGTATACAGTGGCTGGAGAACATTACATATAAGATGGCATATCAAGCTGTTTAACCTACAACAATTGGTCATATTGCATAGTTGTCACATGTCCATGAACTTCAGAGAAGGGATCATCACATTTTGCACGAAAATTTTCCATCTAGACATGGAGACATAGCGCAATGTCTGATCTTATCAGTTTTTGACATTGGAAGATCACTTTGTTCTGTTTGGCACCTATGGAAAAGCAAAAGAAGAGAAAAACTCTAGCCATTGTACTTTCTCAGAGGAAACAGAGGAAACCTTTAAGGGCTGCAAAATCTTACGCTCACTGCCACTACAAGCTCTTGGGGAGGAAGACATGTACATTTCAGCTTCAGCTGCCCCTTCTTTAGTGAATATTTGTTGAAGAGTGATTTTCTGCTTATCGACGTGGCTGGAAAACAACCTGCAGTTGTTATCAGCAACGCTTGAGGACAAGCTTGTCTAAAAGGGGGGAGTATTGATAAGCTCATAGTTTATATGAGACTAAAGAGAACATGTGAGGAGCATGTGAGGAGCTTACTTGAAGAAGAAGAAGATATTTTGATAACTCAAAATATCTGCAACAAACTCTTTCTTAGTATAAATAGATTTTATCATTGTAAAGAGATCTTTATGTTAATTGATGTAGAAGCTTCTCCTGCGTGAGAATGATAAATGGTGATGTTTGCGTACTCTGTTCTTATCACTTACACTCCCAAGAGGTCAGACTATATGAAATTCTACAAATTTCCCGCAAAAGTAAGCAGAAACGGGGCCAATCCTGAGGAGAGTTGATAGCCTTTACCACCACCGCGCAGTCTATCTCCAATATAATCTTATCAACGTGCAGGGTTTGTAAAGCCTCAATCGTCCATTGAACACAATGTAGACCCGCCAAGATTAGTGATTCACAACTACTAAAAGCCTCTCGAGCGTGAAACACTACCTTGCCGTGTTCATCCCTAGCAATCCAAGCACCTCCAACCATCGAGGAACTATTAATCCAAGAGACAGCCACATTGCATTTTACCACTCCTGATGGTGGTTTGGTCCAATTAACCTCCATTATGTTTTGCTTTCTGTCCCATAAAGAGACATATGTTGTAACAGCTTGTTAAGCTTCTCTCCACAGCCGAGCGTCTTGATACGCCTTCATCACCAACCCCCTTACATCACCTTGTTTCCCTTGAAAGACCAACTTGTTCCAGTATTTCCACACTTTATGGTGATATATTAAGCGACAAAAAAGTTCCAGTATTTCCACACTTTATGGTGATATATTAAACTTTTTATGGTGATATATTTAGCGACAAAAAAGTTGTGTAGGAAATATGAGAAAGCAATATGGGAATAATGCGACAATCCTATAATGATTATAGTATAATCATCAACTAGTCTTCCCTACAATAGATTACCATTGGGAAATTCCGACCATTTGTGGAAATTGGAGAACATATATGTCTGGAAAAGCATAAAAAGTTTACCAAGAAAGAATCTTCATCAAATACACATGACATCATAAGCTTTTTGTTATAGGTATTTTTAGCCTACAAGTTAAACTTAATAATGCTAAATATTTTTCTTTTGGTTTTGTTATCGTTGAATTATCCTGAGATTGTGTGCCTTAGACGATCAAGCTTTGCGGACAATGGAACGTCTCTCTCGCTGGTACTCAACTTCACCTCTCTGGTGCATTATTAACAAAGCCCTCCTCACCTGCAATTTTAACATTCACATACTCAAACCCCCAGTCCGTTTACTGAAAATTAAACAACAAAGATGTTAGCTTAGGTACCATTGAATCGTTCATTCCCATCCTAGCCAGATCTTCTATAAGTCTTCTCTCTGATAACCGAGCACCAATCCCCATTCTTCTCTTTATCTGTGTTTCAGCTTGCTGTTTTTCACACCAAAACAATCGAGTGATTACATCTCCAAAAGATATGACTGATTATTTCTTCCCACAAGAACTAACCTTGATCTCATTAGCCATTTCGCCTGTTATGTTTATCTGTTGATTTATCCCTGATCTTGCTGCATCCATGGTTGAGGTATCAAAAAGTTTAAAGGCTTTGCCTACATCATCTTCTGTGGCCTCGTGTGACCTGACATATTTAAAAATGTCAATGCACGGCACATCCCATCAAGTTTCAGGAATATCTATGTTCATAAGATTACTTACAGTCTCATTTTTGCAAGTGACTCGCTCAGTCTGATAATAGCTTCGAGTTGTCTCACTGTGATAGGTATCGGAGCAGCCTCTCCTGTTTCATGTGCACGTCTCTTCATATCCTGTTTAACGGAAAAAATTATATTGAGAGATAAATTTTTTTTAATTTCTTTTTATCATCTTATTGTCAAATGTTCTAATGTGATGACAATTACCATTCTGATCGTGACATATTTCTGCTGCAGAATCTCAGCAGCGGCTTTTGAGAGACGGGGATGGCACCTTGCCCGACAGTATTGTATATACCTAATGTGACAAGACCATTATATTTTAAAGTCATAGTTTCGAATAGAAATATGCAAGAACAAGTTGTCTTGACGAATGAAATCATACCTTTTGAGCCAATTATCTTCTTTAGCATCTGTGTTTTCACCCGAAAAATTTTCCGCAGATGCATGAACCCTTATAATATGGCTGGCTATTTCCTGTCAAATGATAATTCCAACATTAATCATGTAACGAAGCAAACTTTCCCACTCAGAGTGATCTACGTGGTTAATCCTCTGTTTCTCTCTGTACTACATTAAATTTCTGAAAGAAGTGTTTCTTTGCTTGCTTACCCTGTCTTGGGAATATTTCCTGATGTCCTTGACAATGAAGATAAGATCAAATCTAGAAAGAATTGTTGTTTGCAAATCAATATTGTCCTGTGCAGTCTGCAGACCCAAAAAAACCGTCCCCTAAGAATATTGCAAACAAAAATCAGGAAAACATCATGTTGACAAAGGATATCAGATTTCAAACCTTAAGGTCATCATATCGACCAGATGGCGGGTTAGCAGCAGCAAGCACCGAGGTTCTAGAGTTAAGGACAGTTGTTATTCCAGCTTTTGCAATGGAGATTGTCTGCTGCTCCATTGCTTCATGTATAGCAACCCTAGAAAAAATATAAACAAAACATTCCATCATTCAACTCATCAAGAAGAATTGGATTCATCAACACTATGATTCAGATTTGAGTTACCTATCTTCCGGTCTCATCTTGTCAAATTCATCAATACACACGACACCTCCATCAGCCAAAACCATAGCACCACCTTCAAGATAGAACTCTCGCTGCAGAGAAAATATTGTGTAAAATAACTGAGAATCTGTTGTAAACTAATTTTGAACATCTCATATAACAGAAAAAAAGAGAATGTGGCAGAAAAACACTGGCGAACATAGGACATACTGTGCTGCTATCTCGAATCACCGACGCCGTGAGCCCAGCAGCCGAAGATCCTTTTCCAGATGTATAAACAGCTATTGGAGCCGTCTTCTCCACAAATTTAAGAAACTGGAAAGATATATATAAAAAAAAAAGAAGCAAATTGGGTTTCAACATGTTAGCTACAGGTGTTGAAAATACCACTGAATTTTTGTAAGGACTGTAATCTAACACTAGAACAAAAGGTTGTACGATGAATATCGGGCTAATAAGAGAGGCATAGAAAATATAAAAACACTATCACTCTTATTTTAAATCATTGATACAAACCTGTGATTTTGCAGTTGATGGGTCACCCAGAAGCAGAACATTAATATCACCTCTCAGTTTCACTCCATCCGGCAAGCTCTGAATTGAAGATAGAAATGTATATAAATATGTCAAAAATACATCCAAGTGTACAGAAAATGAAAACTGAAATCGTAGTCACCTACCTTCCTTGATCCTCCAAAGAGAAGACACGCCACTGCTCTCTTCACATCCTCATGACCAAAAATAGAAGGAGCGATCTTGGTGCAAATGTTTGCATATACATCTTGACTATCACCAAACTTTTTGAATTCTTCCTCCTAACGTAACATTGTGAAAGACAAAACTGATTTATGAAATTGTACACAAGGCTGCATAAAGCGATGTTCCAAGCAGACCTAAATGGTTTATGCTAAACTAAAAGCACAAAAGCACAAAGTAGTTTTGCTGAACACCATCACAGTCACAGCCAACAGCAACTCAAGGCATTTGGTTTTTAGTGATGAACTAGAATATTGACAGCCCAGGAACCAGAATAGCTCAGCTATGATGACTTTAATAGTTCATTGTGAAACCATAACAATATCATAGGCTATCAAATGAAAAAAGGAAAAAAAAAAGATTCAAATGATGCATTACTAACTTCGTCAGGAGTGAAGTTGGCAGGGCCACGAGAACTCGCTTCATTTGTGTCTTCCAATGCAACAACTCTTATGTAAGGCTGTCGAATTGCAACTGCACCTTTATGCCTACATCAGAAGGTTAACAAAAAAGTTCATTACTATTGGTGCAACTTTACTAGAAAACAATCTACACTCTCATTTGACATAAACTAAAAGCTTACGAGTTAGATGATGATGAAGCTTGGAAAATGCTGTAGATACCCATTACTGTCAGTCTGGTTCCAGGTACAATTGTTTGTACAAGATGACGATCAACTGAGAGAAGCATATTCCTTGGAAGTTCTCCAGTAGGAACATCCTTCAAAGACAGAAGCATTTCATATAGAACTGCTTACACTGAAAAATAATACCGAAGAGATAAAAAAAAATGCAACAGATATATACCTCCGGATTCTCCTGTAGCTTTAATGTCTGCTGATCAACATACTGGCTCCTATCAGGAACCACCATCCATGGATCAAGAGGGCAAGGTTCTTCCCCAGGCTAAACAAAATCCAGTTGGTCTTATCAAAACTCAGGATAATTTGCAAACATAGATTACCAACGAATCAAAGAAATCTTAAAAGTACCTGTGGAATATTATCACATGATCGAGGAACCATTGCCCCACCAAGACCCGGGCGACATGGAACTTCCCTTGTTTTTTTACAATTCTTACATACTAAAAATACGTAAGTGGCCTTTGCTTTCACTCTCGAAGCTGCAATGCTGATCCCAGAGATTTTAACCAATTTTGAGATGTACTGGGCCTGTGGAAAGCTAAAGTAAATCTCCAGACTAACGAGAAAACACATAACAGATAACATTTAAATCAGACACTAATCAAAACAAAGACATACCCCAAGTAACCGCATTGACACTGGATGCTCTCTTGAAGTCAGTAAAATCTGAACATCCTTTGGCAAAGGTTCCTCCATTTCCCCTCCCTCATTAGCCTCCCTCATTTTCAATCCAGCCAACACTTCACCAGCTGCTTTCTCAAACTGCAATATAAATGATTGATTCGTGCCAACTTTTCTCAGATCTAAGAAATCTCTCATGTGCAAATAGACACTCGTAAACTGAAAAGTTATGAATCTTTCTGTAACACTCAAACACAAATGTTTTTCCCAGGCCCGTAAACATATCTAAAAGAACTAGATAAGCAGTACAGAGCTTGATTCAGCCAAAATTTTCTAAACACTAAGAAATCTCATAAAAACAGCAATACTTTTAGGAACCCTAATATCTTTAATTCAAACGGTGAAGAAGAATTGCGGTCATACCACAGGGAGATAATCAGCAGGAGCGGATCGGATTAAAGACGGGAGATCAGAATCGAAGGCCAGTAGATCTTCGAGGTGGACAAGAAGTCTCTTAGGGTTATCGATGAGAGCTTCCCTGTAAGGGAAGCAGTTCTGCTCGATCTCGAAATTTCGAATGAATTCCTTAAATTTGGTTAAGACGGCATGGGGGCTGACGGTGGCGGCGTCTCCGGGCTCCGGGAACTGCGGCTGGTCGCTGAAGTAAATTGCTCCTTCGTCCCAACCTGACATCTTTGCTTCGTCTCTGTATCTCTCTCTCCAAAGTTATGAGGGAAAAGGGGTTTTTACTCACGATGACTTTTGGAGGGAAGAGGTGGCGGGAAAACGTTGGGCCGGGCCCAAATGACCTATGAATGGATTTTGTTGGTTTGGTTTGCTTATTTTCGGCTAGTATATATATTTCAAATTTATTTTAAACATCGATTATATTATTTAGTTGAATATTGCCTGTAATAAAATTTCGGATCCGAACCGAAAAACCAGATATCCAATTAGGGTAGATCTAAATCTAGATAGTAATTATTTGAATCTGCCGGATATGGATCCGGATCCGGATCCGAATGACATTAAAATATGTGGCCGAATATCTGAATCACATAGTAATATTCAATGTTTAGTATTATGTTTTATTGGGTTTAAATTCAAAATTGTGTTAATTTCCTGCCAACAAAAAAAAACATAATCGCCACAACCCATCTTCATCTACTAATCCTCCTCACCTTGTCTAAATACCCATCAACTCAACAAACAAAGCACCAAATTTTCTTCACCCTTCACCAAAGAAACCATTGTTGCCGCCATCTCGTGTTGGAGTCACTGAATTTACTGTTCGTGGTAAATCTATGCTGTTTTCGGTGATCAATCAAGGAGGATTCTGAAACACCCTATCCCTCGGCCACAGACCATGAGGTGATACGGTCTCACCGGGGACTAAAGTTTTCGGCCAGGCTTTGGGTGACGATTCAACGTCACACAAAGCACGTTAAAACACAGCTTAACTAAAGCTAAACATTACTTACACATTTTAAAGCAATAAAACATTAACTTACAAACATATTTACCTTATACATTCATAGTCTCTGACTCATTCATCTCCGAACGGACACTTACAAATGAGGACATCAAGTCATCATCAACCAAAGTGCAGGGAGGAAACACTTGTCTTATTTGAACCTTTTGGTTTTAAGAGTCTTCAGTCTGATGTTTGGCATCCAGGTTAGTATCTATTACAACTAGAGACTCCTAAGAAGACCTCAAGCTTCATTTTCGCCTTGGATCAACTGGATTTAATCTCACCCATTTAACCTTCAACACTTTCCATTTCCATATCAAGCTTCATACTAACATTGCTTAGAAGCTGTAAACAGCCTTGTTAGTGTTTATGGGGTTAAAATGTGTCTTAATCAAATGCAACTAACTAATTATAAGAGTTTGAGATGGATGTGGAGAGTTTAAAGTCACTTATACCCATTTTGTCCCAAAACAGGCTAAAACCAAGAAAACATTGCTTAGAAGCTGTAAACAGCTATGTTAGTATTTCTGGGGTTAAAATGTGTCTTAATCCAATGCAACTGACTAATTATAAGAGTTTGAGATGGATGTGGAGAGTTTAAAAGCCACTTATACCCATTTTGTCCCAAAACAGGCTAAAACTTGAGAAAACAATGCTTAGAAGCTGTAAACAGCTTTTTTAGTGTTTCTGGGGTTAAAATGTTTCTTAATCCAATGCAACTAGCTAATTATAAGAGATTGAGATGGATTTGGAGAGTTTAAAAGCCACTTATACCCATTTTGTCCCAAAACAGGCTAAAACCAAAAAAACATTGCTTAGAAGCTGTAAACAGCTATGTTAGTGTTTCTCGGGTTAAAATTTGTCTTAATCCAATGCAACTGACTAATTATAAGAGTTTGAGATGGATGTGGAGAGTTTAAAAGCCACTTATACCAATTTTGTCCCAAAACAGCCTAAAACCAAGAAAACATTACTTAGAAGCTGTAAACAGCAGCTTTGTTAGTTTTTCTGGGGTTAAAATGTGTCTTAATCCAATGCAACTAACTAATTATAAGAGTTTGAGATGGATATGGAGAGTTTAAAAGCCACTTTCCCCCATTTTGTCCCAAAACAGGCTAAAACCAAGAAAACAGTGCTTAGAAGCTGTAAACAGCTATGTTAGTGTTTCTGGGGTTAAAATGTGTCTTAATCCATTGCAACTAACTAATTATAAGAGTTTGAGATGGATGTGGAGAGTTTAAAAGCCACTTATACCCATTTTGTCCCAAAACAGGCTAAAACTTGAGAAAACATTGCTTAGAAGCTGTAAACAGCTTTGTTAGTGTTTCTGGGGTTAAAATGTGTCTTAATCCAATGAAACTAACTAATTATAAGAGTTTGAGATGGATTTGGAGAGTTTGAAATCCACTTATACCCATTTTGTCCCAAAACACGCTAAAACCAAGAAAACATTGCCTAGAAGATATAAACAGCTATGTTTGTGTTTCTGGGGCTCAAATGTGTCTTAATCCAATGCAACTGACTAAATTCAAGAGTTTGAGATGGATGTGGAGAGTTTAAAAGCCACTTATACCCATTTTGTCCCAAAACAGGCTAATACCAAGAAAACATTGCTTAGAAGCTGTAAACAGCTATGTTAGTATTTCTCGGGTTAAAATTTGTCTTATTCCAATGCAACTGACTAATTATAAGAGTTTGAGATGGATGTGGAGAGTTTAAAAGCCATTTATACCCATTTTGTCCCAAAACAAGCTAAAACTTGAGAAAACAATGCTTAGAAGCTGTAAACCGCTTTTTTAGTGTTTCTGGGGTTAAAATGTTTCTTAATCTAACAAAACTAGCTAATTATAAGAGATTGAGATGGATTAGGAGAGTTGAAAAGCCACTTATACCCATTTTGTCCCAAAACAGGCTAAAACCAAGAAAACATTGCTTACAAGCTGTAAACAGCTATGTTAGTGTTTCTCGGGTTAAATTTTGTCTTAATCCAACGCAACTGACTAATTATAAGAGTTTGAGATGGATGTGGAGAGTTTAAAAGCCACTTATACCCATTTTGTCCCAAAACAGGCTAAAACTTAAGAAAACAATGCTTAGAAGGTAAACAGCTTTTTAGTGTTTCTGGGGTTAAAATGTTTCTTAATCCAGCAAACTAACTAATTATCAGAGAGTGAGATGGTTTTGGAGAGTTTAAAAGCCACTTATACCCATTTTGTCCCAAAACAGGCTAAAACCAAGAAAACATTGCTTAAAAGCTGTAAACAACTATGTTAGTATTTCTCGGGTTAAAATTTGTCTTAATCCAATGCAACTGACTAATTATAAGAGTTTTAGATGGATGTGGAGAGTTTAAAAGCCACTTATACCCATTTTGTCCCAAAACAGCCTAAAATAAAGAAAACATTACTTAGAAGCTGTAAACAGCTTTGTTAGTGTTTATGGGGTTAAAATATGTCTTAATCCAATTCAACTGACTAATTATAACAGTTTGAGATGGATGTGGTGAGTTTAAAAGCCACTTATACCCATTTTGTCCCAAAAGAGGCTAAAACCAAGAAAACATTACTTAGAAGCTGTAAACAGCTATGTTAGTGTTTCTGGGGTTAAAATGTGTCTTAATCCATTGCAACTGACTAATTATAAGAGTTTGAGATGGATGTGGAGAGTTTAAAAGCCACTTATACCCATTTTGTCCCAAAACAGCCTAAAATAAAGAAAACATTACTTAGAAGCTGTAAACAGCTATGTTAGTGTTTCTGGGGTTAAAATGTTTCTTAATCCAACACAACTAACTAATTAGAAGAGATTGAGATGGATTTGTAGAGTTTAAAAGCCACTTATACCCATTTTGTCCCAAAACAGGCTATTACCAAGAAAACATTGCTTAGAAGCTGTAAACAGCTATGTTAGTATTTCTCAGGTTAAAATTTGTCTTATTCCAATGCAACTGACTAATTATAAGAGTTTGAGATGGATGTGGAGAGTTTAAAAGCCACTTATACCCATTTTGTCCCAAAACAAGCTAAAACTTGAGAAAACAATGCTTAGAAGCTGTAAACCGCTTTTTTAGTGTTTCTGGGGTTAAAATGTTTCTTAATCTAACAAAACTAGCTAATTATAAGAGATTGAGATGGATTTGGAGAGTTGAAAAGCCACTTATACCCATTTTGTCCCAAAACAGGCTAAAACCAAGAAAACATTGCTTAGAAGCTGTAAACTATGTTAGTGTTTCTCGGGTTAAATTTTGTCTTAATCCAACGCAACTGACTAATTATAAGAGTTTGAGATGGATGTGGAGAGTTTAAAAGCCACTTATACCCATTTTGTCCCAAAACAGGCTAAAACTTAAGAAAACAATGCTTAGAAGCTGTAAACAGCTTTTTTAGTGTTTTTGGGGTTAAAATGTTTCTTAATCCAACGCAACTAACTAATTATAAGAGATTGAGATGGTTTTGGAGAGTTTAAAAGCCACTTATACCCATTTTGTCCCAAAACAGGCTAAAACCAAGAAAACATTGCTTAAAAGCTGTAACCAGCTATGTTAGTATTTCTCGGGTTAAAATTTGTCTTAATCCAATGCAACTGACTAATTATAAGAGTTTGAGATGGATGTGGAGAGTTTAAAAGCCACTTATACCCATTTTGTCCCAAAACAGCCTAAAATAAAGAAAACATTACTTAGAAGCTGTAAACAGCTTTGTTAGTGTTTATGGGGTTAAAATGTGTCTTAATCCAATGCAACTGACTAATTATAACAGTTTGAGATGGATGTGGTGAGTTTAAAAGCCACTTATACCCATTTTGTCCCAAAAGAGGCTAAAACCAAGAAAACATTACTTAGAAGCTGTAAACAGCTATGTTAGTGTTTCTGGGGTTAAAATGTGTCTTAATCCATTGCAACTGACTAATTATAAGAGTTTGAGATGGATGTGGAGAGTTTAAAAGCCACTTATACCCATTTTGTCCCAAAACAGCCTAAAATAAAGAAAACATTACTTAGAAGCTGTAAACAGCTTTGTTAGTGTTTATGGGGTTAAAATGTGTCTTAATCTAATGCAACTGACTAATTATAAGAGTTTGAGATGGATATGGAGAGTTTAAAAGCCACTTTCTCCCATTTTGTCCCAAAACAGGCTAAAACCAAGAAAACATTGCTTAGAAGCTGTAAACAGCTATGTTAGTGTTTCTGGGGTTAAAATGTGTCTTAATCCATTGCAACTGACTAATTATAAGAGTTTGAGATGGATGTGGAGAGTTTAACAGCCACTTATACCCATTTTGTCCCAAAACAAGCTAAAACTTGAGAAAACAATGCTTAGAAGCTGTAAACCACTTTTTTAGTGTTTCTGGGGTTAAAATGTTTCTTAATCTAACAAAACTAGCTAATTATAAGAGATTGAGATGGATTTGGAGAGTTGAAAAGCCACTTATACCCATTTTGTCCCAAAACAGGCTAAAACCAAGAAAACATTGCTTAGAAGCTGTAAACAGCTATGTTAGTGTTTCTCGGGTTAAATTTTGTCTTAATCCAACGCAACTGACTAATTATAAGAGTTTGAGATGGATGTGGAGAGTTTAAAACCCACTTATACCCATTTTGTCCCAAAACAGGCTAAAACTTAAGAAAACAATGCTTAGAAGCTGTAAACAGCTTTTTTAGTGTTTCTGGGGTTAAAATGTTTCTTAATCCAACGCAACTAACTAATTATTAGAGATTGAGATGGTTTTGGAGAGTTTAAAAGCCACTTATACCCATTTTGTCCCAAAACAGGCTAAAACCAAGAAAACATTGCTTAAAAGCTGTAAACAGCTATGTTAGTATTTCTCGGGTTAAAATTTGTCTTAATACAATGCAACTGACTAATTATAAGAGTTTGAGATGGATGTGGAGAGTTTAAAAGCCACTTATACCCATTTTGTCCCAAAACAGCCTAAAATAAAGAAAACATTACTTAGAAGCTGTAAACAGCTTTGTTAGTGTTTCTGGGGTTAAAATTTGTCTTAATCCAATGCAACTGACTAATTATAACAGTTTGAGATGGATGTGGAGAGTTTAAAAGCCACTTATACCCATTTTGTCCCAAAAGAGGCTAAAACCAAGAAAACATTACTTAGAAGCTGTAAACAGCTATGTTAGTGTTTCTGGGGTTAAAATGTTTCTTAATCCAATGCAACTAACCAATTATAGGAGTTTGAGATGGATTTGGAGAGTTTAAAAGCCATTTATACCCATTTTTTCCCAAAACAGGCTAAAACAAAGAAAACATTGCTTAGAAGCTGTAAACAGCTTTGTTAGTGTTTATGGGGTTAAAATGTGTCTTAATCTAATGCAACTAACTAATTATAAGAGTTTGAGATGGATTTGGAGAGTTTAAAAGCCACTTATACCCATTTTGTTCCAAAACAGGCTAATACCAAGAAAACATTGCTTAGAAACTGTAAACATCTTTGTTAGTGTTTATGGGGTTAAAATGTGTCTTAATCCAATGCAACTGACTAATTATAAGAGTTTGAGATGGATGTGGAGAGTTTAAATGCCACTTATACCCATTTTTCCCAAAACAAGCTAAAACCAAGAAAACATTGCTTAGAAGCTGTTAACAGCTATGTTAGTGTGTCTGGGGTTAAAATGTGTCTTAATCCAATGCAAATAACAAATTCTAAGATTTTGAGATAGATGTGGAGAGTTTAAAAGCCACTTATACCTATTTTGTCCTAAAACAGGCTAAAACCAAGAAAACGTTGCTTAGAAGCACTAAACAGCTTTGTTAGTGTTTATGGGGTTAAAATGTGTCTTAATCCAATGCAACTGACTAATTATAAGAGCTTGAGATGGATGTGGAGAGTTTAAAGTCACTTATGCCCATTTTGTCCCAAAACAGGCTAAAACCAAGAAAACATTGCTTAGAAGCTGTAAACAGCTATGTTAGTGTTTCTCGGGTTAAAATTTGTCTTAATCCAATGCAACTAACTAATTATAAGAGTTTGAGATGGATGTGGAGAGTTTAAAAGCCACTTATACCCATTTTGTCCCAAAACAGCCTAAAACCAAGAAAACATTACTTAGAAGCTGTAAACAGCTTTGTTAGTGTTTATAGGGTTAAAATGTATCTTAATCCAATGCAACTGACTAATTATAAGAGTTTGAGATGGATGTGGAGAGTTTAAAGTCACTTATACCCATTTTGTCCCAAAACAGGCTAAAACCAATAAAACGTTGCTTAGAAGCTGTAAACAGCTATGTTAGTGTTTCTGGGGTTAAAATGTGTCTTACTCCAACGCAACTAACTAAATATAAGAGATTGAGATGGATTTGGAGAGTTTAAAAGCCACTTATACCCATTTTGTCCCAAAAAAGGCTAAAACCAATAAAACATTGCTTAGAAGCTATAAACAGCTTTTTTACTGTTTCTGGGGTTAAAATGTTTCTTAATCCAACGCAACTAACTAATTAAGAGATTGAGATGGTTTTGGAGAGTTTAAAAGCCACTTATACCCATTTTGTCCCAAAACAGGCTAAAACCAAGAAAACATTGCTCAGAAGCTTTAAACAGCTTTGTTAGTGTTTCTGGTTTAAAATGTGTCTTAATCCAATGCAACTAACTAATTATAAGAGTTTGAGATAGATGTAGAGAGTTTAAAAGCCACTTATACCCATTTTGTCCCAAAACAGGCTAAAACCAAGAAAACATTGCTTAGAAGCTGCAAACAGCTTTGTTAGCGTTTCTGGGGTTAAAATGTATCTTAATCCAATGCAACTAACTAATTATAAGAGTTTGAGATGGATTTGTAGAGTTTAAAAGCCACTTATACCCATTTTGTCCCCAAACAGGCTAAAACCAAGAAAACATTGCTTAGAAGCTGTAAACAGCTACGCTAGTGTTTCTGGGGTTAAAATGTGTCTTGATCCAATGCAACTGACTAATTAAAAGAGTTTGAGATGGATGTGGAGAGTTTAAAAGCCACTTATACCCATTTTGTCCCTAAACAGCCTAAAACCAAGAAAACATTACTTAGAAGCTGTAAACAGCTTTGTTAGTGTTTATAGGGTTAAAATGTATCTTAATCCAATGCAACTGACTAATTATAAGAGTTTGAGATGGATGTGGAGAGTTTAAAGTCACTTATACCCATTTTGTCCCAAAACAGGCTAAAACCAATAAAACATAGCTTAGAAGCTGTAAACAGCTATGTTAGTGTTTCTGGGGTTAAAATGTGTCTTACTCCAACGCAACTAACTAAATAAAAGAGATTGAGATGGATTTGGAGAGTTTAAAAGCCACTTATACCCATTTTGTCCCAAAAAAGGCTAAAACGAATAAAACATTGCTTAGAAGTTGTAAACAGCTTTTTTAGTGTTTCTGGGGTTAAAATGTTTCTTAATCCAACGCAACTAACTAATTATAAGAGATTGAGTTGGTTTTGGAGAGTTTAAAAGCCACTTATACCCATTTTGTCCCAAAACAGGCTAAAACCAAGAAAACATTGCTTAGAAGCTTTAAACAGCTTTGTTAGTGTTTCTGGTTTAAAATGTGTCTTAATCTAATGCAACTAACTAATTATAAGAGTTTGAGATAGATGTAGAGAGTTTAAAAGCCACTTATACCCATTTTGTCCCAAAACAGGCTAAAACCAAGAAAACATTGCTTAGAAGCTCTAAACAGCAATGTTAGTGTTTCTGGGGTTAAAATGTGTCTTAATCCAATGCAACTGACTAATTATATGAGTTTGAGATGGATGTGGAGAGTTTAAAAGCCACTTATACCCATTATGTCCCAAAACAGGGTAAAACCAAGAAAACATTATTTAGAAGCTGTAAATAGCTATGTTAGTGTTTCTGGGGTTAAAATGTTTCTTAATCCAATGCAACTGAGTAATTATAAGAGTTTGAGATGGATTTGGAGAGTTTAAAAGCCAGTTATACCCATTTTGTCCCAAAACAGTCTAAAACTAAGAAAACATTGCTTAAAAGCTGTATACAGCTTTGTTAGTGTTTTTGGGGTTAAAATGTGTCTTAATCCAATGCAACTGACTAATTATAAGAGTTTGAGATGGATTTGGAGAGTTTAAAAGCCACTTATACCCATTTTGTCCCAAAACAGGCTAAAACCAAGAAAACATTGCTTAGAAGCTGTAAACAGCTTTGTTAGCGTTTCTGGGGTTAAAATGTATCTTAATCCAATGCAACTAACTAATTATAAGAGTTTGAGATGGATTTGTAGAGTTTAAAAGCCACTTATACCCATTTTGTCCCCAAACAGGCTAAAACCAAGAAAACATTGCTTAGAAGCTGTAAACAGCTACACTAGTGTTTCTGGGGTTAAAATGTGTCTTGATCCAATGCAACTGACTAATTATAAGAGTTTGAGATGGATGTGGAGAGTTTAAAGTCACTTATACCCATTTTGTCCCAAAATAGGCTAAAACCAATAAAACATAGCTTAGAAGTTGTAAACAGCTATGTTAGTGTTTCTGGGGTTAAAATGTGTCTTACTCCAACGCAACTAACTAAATAAAAGAGATTGAGATGGATTTGGAGAGTTTAAAAGCCACTTATACCCATTTTGTCCCAAAAAAGGCTAAAACCAATAAAACATTGCTTAGAAGCTGTAAACAGCTTTTTTAGTGTTTCTGGGGTTAAAATGTTTCTTAATCCAACGCAACTAACTAATTATAAGAGATTGAGTTGGTTTTGGAGAGTTTAAAAGCCACTTATACCCATTTTGTCCCAAAACAGGCTAAAACCAAGAAAACATTGCTTAGAAGCACTAAACAGCTTTGTTAGTGTTTCTGGGATTAAAATGTGTCTTAATCCAATGCAACTAACTAATTATAAGAGTTTGAGATTGATGTGGAGAGTTTAAAAGCCACTTATACACATTTTAACCCAAAACAGGCTAAAACCAAGAAAACATTGCTTAAAAGCTGTAAACAGCTTTGTTAGTGTTTCTGGGGTTAAAATGTGTCTTAATCCAATGCAACTGACTAATTATAAGAGTTTAAGATGGATTTGGAGAGTTTAAAAGCCACTTATACCCATTTTGTCCCAAAACAAGCTAAAACCAAGAAAACATTGCTTAGAAGGACTAAACAGCTTTGTTAGTGTTTCTGGGGTTAAAATGTGTCTTAATCCAATGCAACTAACTAATTATAAGAGTTTGAGATAGATGTGGATAGTTTAAAAGCCACTTATACCCATTTTGTCCCAAAACAGGCTAAAACCAAGAAAACATTGCTTAGAAACTCTAAATAGCTATGTTAGTGTTTTTGGGGTTAAAATGTGTCTTAATCCAATGCAACTGACTAATTATAAGAGTTTGAGATGTATGTGGAGAGTTTAAAAGCCACTTATACCCATTTTGTCCCAAAATAGGCTAAAACCAAGAAAACATTGCTTAGAAGCTCTAAACAGCTTTGTTAGTGTTTCTGGGGTTAAAATGTGTCTTAATCCAATGCAACTAACTAATTATAAGAGTTTGAGATAGATGTGGAGAGTTTAAAAGCCACTTATACCCATTTTGTCCCAAAACAGGCTAAAACCAAGAAAACATTGCTTAGAAGCTCTAAACAGCTATGTTAGTGTTTCTGGGGTTAAAATGTGTCTTAATCCAATGCAACTGACTAATTATATGAGTTTGAGATGGATGTGGAGAGTTTAAAAGCCACTTATACCCATTATGTCCCAAAACAGGGTAAAACCAAGAAAACATTATTTAGAAGCTGTAAATAGCTATGTTAGTGTTTCTGGGGTTAAAATGTTTCTTAATCCAATGCAACTGAGTAATTATAAGAGTTTGAGATGGATTTGGAGAGTTTAAAAGCCAGTTATACCCATTTTGTCCCAAAACAGTCTAAAACTAAGAAAACATTGCTTAAAAGCTGTATACAGCTTTGTTAGTGTTTTTGAGGTTAAAATGTGTCTTAATCCAATGCAACTGACTAATTATAAGAGTTTGAGATGGATTTGGAGAGTTTAAAAGCCACTTATACCCATTTTGTCCCAAAACAGGCTAAAACCAAGAAAACATTGCTTAGAAGCTGTAAACAGCTTTGTTAGCGTTTCTGGGGTTAAAATGTATCTTAATCCAATGCAACTAACTAATTATAAGAGTTTGAGATGGATTTGGAGAGTTTAAAAGCCACTTATACCCATTTTGTCCCCAAACAGGCTAAAACCAAGAAAACATTGCTTAGAAGCTGTAAACATCTATGCTAGTGTTTCTGGGGTTAAAATGTGTCTTGATCCAATGCAACTGACTAATGAAAAGAGTTTGAGATGGATGTGGAGAGTTTAAAAGCCACTTATACCCATTTTGTCCCTAAACAGCCTAAAACCAAAAAAACATTGCTTAGAAGCCATAACCTGCATTGTTAGTGTTTATGGGGTTAAAATGTGTCTTAACCCAATGCAACTGACTAATTATAAGAGTTTGATATGTATGTGGAGAGTTTAAAAGCCACTTATACCCATTTTGTCCCAAAAGAGGCTAAAACCAAGAAAACATTGGTTAGAAGCTGTAAACATCTTTGTTAGCGTTTGTGGGGTAAATATGTGTCTTAATCCAATGCAACTTCTAATTATAAGAGTTTGAGATGGATTTGGAGAGTTTAAAAGCCACTTATACCCATTTTGTCCCTAAACAGCCTAAAACCAAAAAAACATTGCTTAGAAGCCATAACCTGCATTGTTAGTGTTTATGGGGTTAAAATGTGTCTTAACCCAATGCAACTGACTAATTATAAGAGTTTGATATGTATGTGGAGAGTTTAAAAGCCACTTATACCCATTTTGTCCCAAAACAGGCTAAAACCAAGAAAACATTGCTTAGAAGCTGTAAACAGCTTTGTTAGTGTTTCTGGGGTTAAAATGTGTCTTAATCCAATGCAACTAACTAATTATAAGAGTTTGAGATGGATTTGGAGAGTTTAAAAGCCACTTATACCCATTTTGTCCCAAAACAGGCTAAAACCAAGAAAACATTGCTTAGAAGCACTAAACAGCTTTGTTAGTGTTTCTGGGATTAAAATGTGTCTTAATCCAATGCAACTAACTAATTATAAGAGTTTGAGAATGATGTGGAGAGTTTAAAAGCCACTTATACACATTTTAACCCAAAACAGGCTAAAACCAAGAAAACATTGCTTAAAAGCTGTAAACAGCTTTGTTAGTGTTTCTGGGGTTAAAATGTGTCTTAATCCAATGCAACTGACTAATTATAAGAGTTTAAGATGGATTTGGAGAGTTTAAAAGCCACTTATATCCATTTTGTCCCAAAACAAGCTAAAACCAAGAAAACATTGCTTAGAAGAACTAAACAGCTTTGTTAGTGTTTCTGGGGTTAAAATGTGTCTTAATCCAATGCAACTAACTAATTATAAGAGTTTGAGATAGATGTGGATAGTTTAAAAGCCACTTATACCCATTTTGTCCCAAAACAGGCTAAAACCAAGAAAACATTGCTTAGAAACTCTAAATAGCTATGTTAGTGTTTTTGGGGTTAAAATGTGTCTTAATCCAATGCAACTGACTAATTATAAGAGTTTGAGATTTATGTGGAGAGTTTAAAAGCCACTTATACCCATTTTGTCCCTAAAAAGGCTAAAACCAAGAAAACATTTCTTAGAAGCTTTAAACAGCTTTGTTAGTGTTTCTGGTTTAAAATGTGTCTTAATCCAATGCAACTAACTAATTATAAGAGTTTGAGATAGATGTGGAGAGTTTAAAAGCCACTTATACCCATTTTGTCCCAAAACAGGCTAAAACCAGAAAACATTGCTTAGAAGCTCTAAACAGCTATGTTAGTGTTTCTGGGGTTAAAATGTGTCTTAATCCAATGCAACTGACTAATTATAAGAGTTTGAGATGGATGTGGAGAGTTTAAAAGCCACTTATACCCATTTTGTCCCTAAACAGCCTAAAACCAAAAAAACATTGCTTAGAAGCCATAACCTGCATTGTTAGTGTTTATGGGGTTAAAATGTGTCTTAACCCAATGCAACTGACTAATTATAAGAGTTTGATATGTATGTGGAGAGTTTAAAAGCCACTTATACCCATTTTGTCCCAAAAGAGGCTAAAACCAAGAAAACATTGGTTAGAAGCTGTAAACATCTTTGTTAGCGTTTGTGGGGTAAATATGTGTCTTAATCCAATGCAACTTCTAATTATAAGAGTTTGAGATGGATTTGGAGAGTTTAAAAGCCACTTATACCCATTTTGTCCCTAAACAGCCTAAAACCAAAAAAACATTGCTTAGAAGCCATAACCTGCATTGTTAGTGTTTATGGGGTTAAAATGTGTCTTAACCCAATGCAACTGACTAATTATAAGAGTTTGATATGTATGTGGACAGTTTAAAAGCCACTTATACCCATTTTGTCCCAAAAGAGGCTAAAACCAAGAAAACATTGCTTAGAAGCTGTAAACAGCTTTTTTAGTGTTTCTGGGGTTAAAATGTTTCTTAATCCAACGCAACTAACTAATTATAAGAGATTGAGTTGGTTTTGGAGAGTTTAAAAGCCACTTATACCCATTTTGTCCCAAAACAGGCTAAAACCAAGAAAACATTGCTTAGAAGCACTCAACAGCTTTGTTAGTGTTTCTGGGATTAAAATGTGTCTTAATCCAATGCAACTAACTAATTATAAGAGTTTGAGAATGATGTGGAGAGTTTAAAAGCCACTTATACACATTTTAACCCAAAACAGGCTAAAACCAAGAAAACATTGCTTAAAAGCTGTAAATAGCTTTGTTAGTGTTTCTGGGGTTAAAATGTGTCTTAATCCAATGCAACTGACTAATTATAAGAGTTTAAGATGGATTTGGAGAGTTTAAAAGCCACTTATATCCATTTTGTCCCAAAACAAGCTAAAACCAAGAAAACATTGCTTAGAAGGACTAAACAGCTTTGTTAGTGTTTCTGGGGTTAAAATGTGTCTTAATCCAAAGCAACTAACTAATTATAAGAGTTTGAGATAGATGTGGATAGTTTAAAAGCCACTTATACCCATTTTGTCCCAAAACAGGCTAAAACCAAGAAAACATTGCTTAGAAACTCTAAATAGCTATGTTAGTGTTTTTGGGGTTAAAATGTGTCTTAATCCAATGCAACTGACTAATTATAAGAGTTTGAGATTTATGTGGAGAGTTTAAAAGCCACTTATACCCATTTTGTCCCTAAAAAGGCTAAAACCAAGAAAACATTTCTTAGAAACTTTAAACAGCTTTGTTAGTGTTTCTGGTTTAAAATGTGTCTTAATCCAATGCAACTAACTAATTATAAGAGTTTGAGATAGATGTGGAGAGTTTAAAAGCCACTTATACCCATTTTGTCCCAAAACAGGCTAAAACCAAGAAAACATTGCTTAGAAGCTCTAAACAGCTATGTTAGTGTTTCTGGGGTTAAAATGTGTCTTAATCCAATGCAACTGACTAATTATATGAGTTTGAGATGGATGTGGAGAGTTTAAAAGCCACTTATACCCATTATGTCCCAAAACAGGGTAAAACCAAGAAAACATTATTTAGAAGCTGTAAATAGCTATGTTAGTGTTTCTGGGGTTAAAATGTTTCTTAATCCAATGCAACTGAGTAATTATAAGAGTTTGAGATGGATTTGGAGAGTTTAAAAGCTAGTTATACCCATTTTGTCCCAAAACAGTCTAAAACTAAGAAAACATTGGTTAAAAGCTGTATACAGCTTTGTTAGTGTTTTTGAGGTTAAAATGTGTCTTAATCCAATGCAACTGACTAATTATAAGAGTTTGAGATGGATTTGGAGAGTTTAAAAGCCACTTATACCCATTTTGTCCCAAAACAGGCTAAAACCAAAACATTGCTTAGAAGCTTAACTTTGTTAGTGTTTCGGGGTTAAAATGTATCTTAATCAATGCAACTAACTAATTATAAGAGTTTGAGATGGATTTGGAGAGTTTAAAAGCCACTTATACCCATTTTGTCCCAAAACAGGCTAAAAACCAAGAAAACATTGCTTAGAAGCTGTAAACAGCTATGTTAGTGTTTCTGGGGTTAAAATGTCTTAATCAATGCAACGACTAATTATAAGAGTTTGAGATGGATGTGGAGAGTTTAAAAGCCACTTATACCCATTTTGTCCCAAAACAGCTAAAACCAAAAACATTGCTTAGAAGCCATAACCTGCATTGTTAGTGTTTATGGGGTTAAAATGTGTCTTAATCAATGCAACTGACTAATTATAAGAGTTTGAGATGTATGTGGAGAGTTTAAAAGCCACTTATACCCATTTTGTCCCAAAAGAGGCTAAAACCAAGAAAACATTGCTTAGAAGCTGTAAACATCTTTGTTAGCGTTTGTGGGGTAAATATGTGTCTTAATCCAATGCAACTTCTAATTATAAGAGTTTGAGATGGATTTGGAGAGTTTAAAAGCCACTTATACCAATTTTGTCCCAAAACAGGCTAAAACCAAGAAAACATTGCTTAGAAGCACTAAACAGCTTTGTTAGTGTTTGTGGGGTTAAAATGTGTCTTATTCCAATGCAACTAACTAATTATAAGAGTTTGAGATTGATGTGGAGAGTTTAAAAGCCACTTATACCCATTTTGTCCCAAAAGAGGCTAAAACCAAGAAAACATTGGTTAGAAGCTGTAAACATCTTTGTTAGCGTTTGTGGGGTAAATATGTGTCTTAATCCAATGCAACTTCTAATTATAAGAGTTTGAGATGGATGTGGAGAGTTTAAAAGCCACTTATACCCATTTTGTCCCTAAAAAGGCTAAAACCAAGAAAACATTTCTTAGAAACTTTAAACAGCTTTGTTAGTGTTTCTGGTTTAAAATGTGTCTTAATCCAATGCAACTAACTAATTATAAGAGTTTGAGATAGATGTAGAGAGTTTAAAAGCCACTTATACCCCTTTTGTCCCAAAACAGGCTAAAACCCAGAAAACATTGCTTAGAAGCTCTAAACAGCTATGTTAGTGTTTCTGGGGTTAAAATGTGTCTTAATCCAATGCAACTGACTAATTATATGAGTTTGAGATGGATGTGGAGAGTTTAAAAGCCACTTATACCCATTTTGTCCCAAAAAGGGTAAAACCTGAGAAAACATTGCTTAGAAGCTGTAAATAGCTATGTTAGTGTTTCTGGGGTTAAAATGTTTCTTAATCCAATGCAACTGACTAATTATAAGAGTTTGAGATGGATTTGGAGAGTTTAAAAGCCACTTATACCCATTTTGTCCCAAAAAAGGCTAAAACCAGAAAACATTGCATAAAGGCTGTATACAGCTTTGTTAGTGTTTTTGAGGTTAAAATGTCTTAATCAATGCAACTGACTAATTATAAGAGTTTGAGATGGATTTGGAGAGTTTAAAAGCCACTTATACCCATTTTGTCCCAAAACAGGCTAAAACCAAGAAAACATTGCTTAGAAGCTGTAAACAGCTTTGTTAGTGTTTCTGGGTTAAAATGTATCTTAATCCAATGCAACTAACTAATTATAAGAGTTTGAGATGGATTTGGAGAGTTTAAAAGCCACTTATACCCATTTTGTCCCAAAACAGGCTAAAACCAAGAAAACATTGCTTAGAAGCTGTAAACAGCTATGTTAGTGTTTCTGGGGTTAAAATGTGTCTTGATCCAATGCAACTGACTAATGAAGAGTTTGAGATGGATGTGGAGAGTTTAAAAGCCACTTATACCCATTTTGTCCCAAAACAGCCTAAAACCAAGCATTGCTTAGAAATTATGGCTTTGTTAGTGTTGACTGGGGTTAAAATGTGTCTAATAACCCAATGCAACTGACTAATTATAAGAGTTTGAGATGTATGTGGAGAGTTTAAAAGCCACTTATACCCATTTTGTCCCAAAAGAGGCTAAAACCAAGAAAACATTGGTTAGAAGCTGTAAACATCTTTGTTAGCGTTTGTGGGGTTAAAATGTGTCTTAATCCAATGCAACTTCTAATTATAAGAGTTTGAGATGGATTTGGAGAGTTTAAAAGCCACTTATACCCATTTTGTCCCTAAACAGCCTAAAACCAAGAAAACATTTCTTAAAAGCTGTAAACAGCTATGCTAGTGTTTCTGGGGTTAAAATGTGTCTTAATCCAATGCAACTAACTAATTATAAGAGTTTGAGATAGATGTGGAGAGTTTAAAAGCCACTTATACCCATTTTGTCCCAAAACAAGCTAAAACCAAGAAAACATTGCTTAGAAGCTGTAAACAGCTTTGTTAGTGTTTCTGGGGTTAAAATGTGTCTTAATCCAATGCAACTAACTAATTATAAGAGTTTGAGATGGATTTGGAGAGTTTAAAAGCCACTTATACCCATTTTGTCCCAAAACAGGCTAAAACCAAGAAAACATTGCTTAGAAGCTGTAAACAGCTTTGTTAGTGTTTCTGGGTTAAAATGTGTCTTAATCCAATGCAACTGACTAATTATAAGAGTTTGAGATGGATGTGGAGAGTTTAAAAGCCACTTATACCCATTTTGTCCCAAAACAGGCTAAAACCAAGAAAACATTGCTTAGAAGCTTTAAACAGCTTTGTTAGTGTTTCGGTTTAAAATGTGTCTTAATCCATGCAACTAACTAATTATAAGAGTTTGAGATAGATGTGGAGAGTTTAAAAGCCACTTATACCCATTTTGTCTAAAACAAAACCAGAAAACATTGCTTTGAAGCTCTAAACAGCTATGTTAGTGTTTCAGGGGTTAAAATGTGTCTTAATCCAATGCAATGACTAATTATAAGAGTTTGAGATGGATGTGGAGAGTTTAAAAGCCACTTATACCCATTATGTCCCAAAACAGGTAAAACCAAGAAAACATTGCTTAGAAGCTGTAATAGCTATGTTAGTTTTGGGTTTAAAATGTGTTCTTAATCCATGCAACTGAGTAATTATAAGAGTTTGAGATGGATTTGGAGAGTTTAAAAGCCACTTATACCCATTTTGTCCCAAAACAGGCTAAAACTAAGAAAACATTGCTTAAAAGCTGTAAACAGCTTTGTTAGTGTTTTGGGGTTAAAATGTAATCCATGCAACTGACTAATTATAAGAGTTTGAGATGGATTTGGAGAGTTTAAAAGCCACTTATACCCATTTTGTCCCAAAACAGGCTAAGACCAAGAAAACATTGCTTAGAAGCTGTAAACAGCTTTGTTAGCGTTTATGGGGTTAAAATGTATCTTAATCCAATCCAACTAACTAATTATAAGAGTTGGAGATGGATTTGGAGAGTTTAAAAGCCACTTATACCCATTTTGTCCCCAAACAGGCTAAAACCAAGAAAACATTGCTTAGAAGCTGTAAACAGCTATGCTAGTGTTTCTGAGGTTAAAATGTGTTTGATCCAATGCAACTGACTAATTAAAAGAGTTTGAGATGGATGTGGAGAGTTTAAAAGCCACTTATACCCATTTTGTCCCTAAACAGCCTAAAACCAAGAAAACATTGCTTAGAAGCCATAACCTGCATTGTTAGTGTTTATGGGGTTAAAATGTGTCTTAACCCAATGCAACTGACTAATTATAAGAGTTTGAGATGGATTTGGAGAGTTTAAAAGCCACTTATACCCATTTTGTCCCAAAACAGCCTAAAACTAAGAAAACATTGCTTAGAAACTGTAAACAGCTTTGTTAGTGTTTCTGGGGTTAAAATGTGTCTTAATCCAATGCAACTAAGTAATTATAAGATTTTTAGATAGATGTGGAGAGTTTAAAAGCCACTTATACCCATTTTGTCCCAAAACATGCTAAAACCAAAAAAACATTGTTTAGAAGCTTTAAACAGCTTTGTTAGTGCTTCTGGGGTTAAAATGTTTCTTAATCAATGCAACTGAGTAATTATAAGAGTTTGAGATGGATTACGAGAGTTTAAAAGCCACTTATACTCATTTTGTCCCAAAACAGGTTAAAACCAAGAAAACATTGCAAAGCTGTAAACAGCTTTAGTGTTTCTGGGTTAAAATGTGTCTAATCCATGCAAGTGACTAATTATAAGAGTTTGAGATGGATTTGGAGAGTTTAAAAGCCACTTACCCATTTTGTCCCAAAAGAGGCTAAAACCAAAACATTGCTTAGAAGCTGTAAACATCTTTGTTAGCGTTTGTGGGGTTAAAATGTGTCTTAATCCAATGCAACTTCTAATTATAAGAGTTTGAGATGGATTTGGAGAGTTTAAAAGCCACTTATACCCATTTTGTCCCTAAACAGCCTAAAACCAAGAAAACATTTCTTAAAAGCTGTAAACAGCTATGTTAGTGTTTCTGGGGTTAAAATGTGTCTTAATCCAATGCAACTAACTAATTATAAGAGTTTGAGATAGATGTGGAGAGTTTAAAAGCCACTTATACCCATTTTGTCCCAAAACAAGCTAAAACCAAGAAAACATTGCTTAGAAGCTGTAAACAGCTTTGTTAGTGTTTCTGGGGTTAAAATGTTTCTTAATCCAATGCACGTGAGTAATTATAAGAGTTTGAGATGGATTTGGAGAGTTTAAAAGCCACTTATACCCATTTTGTCCCAAAACAGGCTAAAACCAAGAAAACATTGCTTAGAAGCTGTAAACAGCTTTGTTAGCGTTTCTGGGGTTAAAATGTGTCTTAATCCAATGCAACTAACTAATTATAAGAGTTTGAGATGGATTTGGAGAGTTTAAAAGCCACTTATACCCATTTTGTCCCAAAACAGGCTAAAACCAAGAAAACATTGCTTAGAAGCTGTAAACAGCTATGTTAGTGTTTCTGGGGTTAAAATGTGTCTTAATCCAATGCAACTGACTAATTATAAGAGTTTGAGATGGATGTGGAGAGTTTAAAAGCCACTTATACCCATTTTGTCCCTAAAAAGGCTAAAACCAAGAAAACATTGCTTAGAAGCTTTAAACAGCTTTGTTAGTGTTTCTGGTTTAAAATGTGTCTTAATCCAATGCAACTAACTAATTATAAGAGTTTGAGATAGATGTGGAGAGTTTAAAAGCCACTTATACCCATTTTGTCCCAAAACATGCTAAAACCAAAAAAACATTGTTTAGAAGTTTTAAACAGCTTTGTTAGTGCTTCTGGGGTTAAAATGTTTCTTAATCCAATGCAACTGAGTAATTATAAGAGTTTGAGATGGATTACGAGAGTTTAAAAGCCACTTATACTCATTTTGTCCCAAAACAGGTTAAAACCAAGAAAACATTGCTTAAAAGCTGTAAACAGCTTTGTTAGTGTTTCTGGGGTTAAAATGTGTCTTAATCCAATGCAAGTGACTAATTATAAGAGTTTGAGATGGATTTGGAGAGTTTAAAAGCCACTTATACCCATTTTGTCCCAAAAGAGGCTAAAACCAAGAAAACATTGGTTAGAAGCTGTAAACATCTTTGTTAGCGTTTGTGGGGTTAAAATGTGTCTTAATCCAATGCAACTTCTAATTATAAGAGTTTGAGATGGATTTGGAGAGTTTAAAAGCCACTTATACCCATTTTGTCCCTAAACAGCCTAAAACCAAGAAAACATTTCTTAAAAGCTGTAAACAGCTATGCTAGTGTTTCTGGGGTTAAAATGTGTCTTAATCCAATGCAACTAACTAATTATAAGAGTTTGAGATAGATGTGGAGAGTTTAAAAGCCACTTATACCCATTTTGTCCCAAAACAAGCTAAAACCAAGAAAACATTGCTTAGAAGCTGTAAACAGCTTTGTTAGTGTTTCTGGGGTAAAAATGTTTCTTAATCCAATGCACTTGAGTAATTATAAGAGTTTGAGATGGATTTGGAGAGTTTAAAAGCCACTTATACCCATTTTGTCCCAAAACAGGCTAAAACCAAGAAAACATTGCTTAGAAGCTGTAAACAGCTTTGTTAGTGTTTCTGGGGTTAAAATGTGTCTTAATCCAATGCAACTGACTAATTATAAGAGTTTGAGATGGATGTGGAGAGTTTAAAAGCCACTTATACCCATTTTGTCCCAAAACAGGCTAAAACCAAGAAAACATTGCTTAAAAGCTGTAAACAGCTTTGTTAGTGTTTCTGGGGTTAAAATGTGTCTTAATCCAATGCAACTGACTAATTATAAGAGTTTGAGATGGATTTGGAGAGTTTAAAAGCCACTTATACCCATTTTGTCCCAAAACAGGCTAAAACCAAGAAAACATTGCTTAGAAGCTGTAAACAGCTTTGTTAGTGTTTATGGGGTTAAAATGTGTCTTAATCCAATGCAACTGACTAATTATAAGAGTTTGAGATGGATGTGGAGAGTTTAAAAGCCACTTATACCCAATTTGTCCCAAAACAGGCTAAAACTTGAGAAAACAATGCTTAGAAGCTGTAAACAGCTATGCTAGTGTTTTTGGGGTTAAAATGTGTCTTGATCCAATGCAACTGACTAATTAGAAGAGTTTGAGATGGATGTGGAGAGTTTAAAAGCCACTTATACCCATTTTGTCCCTAAACAGGCTAAAACCAAGAAAATATTGCTTATAAGCCATAACTAGCATTGTTAGTGTTTATGGGGTTAAAATGTGTCTTAACCCAATGCAACTGACTAATTATAAGAGTTTGAGATGGATTTGGAGAGTTTAAAAGCCACTTATACCCATTTTGTCCCAAAACAGGCTAAAACCAAGAAAACATTGCTTAGAAGCTGTAAACAGCTTTGTTAGTGTTTCTGGGGTTAAATTGTGTCTTAATCCAATGCAACTAACTAATTATAAGAGTTTGAGATAGATGTGGAGAGTTTAAAAGCCACTTATACCCATTTTGTCCCAAAACAAGCTAAAACCAAGAAAACATTGCTTAGAAGCTGTAAACAGCTTTGTTAGTGTTTCTGGGGTTAAAATGTGTCTTAATCCAATGCAACTGACTAATTATAAGAGTTTGAGATGGATTTGGAGAGTTTAAAAGCCACTTATACCCATTTTGTCCCAAAACAGGCTAAAACCAAGAAAACATTGCTTAGAAGCTGTAAACAGCTTTGTTAGTGTTTCTGGGGTTAAAATGTGTCTTAATCCAATGCAACTAACTAATTATAAGAGTTTGAGATGGATGTGGAGAGTTTAAAAGCCACTTATACCCATTTTGTCCCAAAACAGGCTAAAACCAAGAAAACATTGCTTAGAGCTGTAAACTATGTTAGTGTTTCTGGGGTTAAAATGTCTTAATCCAATGCAACTGACTAATTATAAGAGTTTGAGATGGATGTGGAGAGTTTAAAAGCCACTTATACCCATTTTGTCCCAAAAAGGCTAAAACGAAAACATTGCTTAGAAGCTGTAAACAGCTTTGTTAGTGTTTCTGGTTTAAAATGTCTTAATCCAATGCAACTAACTAATTATAAGAGTTTGAGATAGATGTGGAGAGTTTAAAAGCCACTTATACCCATTTTGTCCCAAAACAGGCTAAAACCAAGAAAACATTGCTTAGAAGCTGTAAACAGCTTTGTTAGTGTTTCGGGGTTATGTGTCTTAATCCAATGCAACTGACTAATTATAAGAGTTTGAGATGGATTTGGAGAGTTTAAAAGCCACTTATACCCATTTTGTCCCAAAACAGGCTAAAACCAAAAAACATTGCTTAGAAGCTGTAAACAGCTTTGTTAGTGTTTACTGGGTTAAAATGTGTCTTAATCAATGCACACTGACTAATTATAAGAGTTTGAGATGGATGTGGAGAGTTTAAAAGCCACTTATACCCATTTTGTCCCAAAACAGGCTAAAACCAAGAAAACATTGCTTAGAAGCTGTAAACAGCTTTGTTAGTGTTTCTGGGGTTAAAATGTGTCTTAATCAATGAGTGACTAATTATGAGTTTGAGATGGATTTGGAGAGTTTAAAAGCCACTTATACCCATTTTGTCCCAAAAAGGCTAAAACCAAGAAAACATTGCTTAGAAGCTGTAAACAGCTTTGTTAGTGTTTCTGGGGTTAAAATGTGTCTTAATCCAATGCAACTTACTAATTATAAGAGTTTGAGATGGATTTGGAGTTTAAAGCCACTTATACCCATTTTGTCCCAAAACAGGCTAAAACCAAGAAAACATTGCTTAGAAGCTGTAAACAGCTATGTTAGTGTTTCTGGGGTTAAAATGTGTCTTAATCCAATGCAACTAACTAATTATAAGAGTTTGAGATAGATGTGGAGAGTTTAAAAGCCACTTATACCCATTTTGTCCCAAAACAGGCTAAAACCAAGAAAACATTGCTTAGAAGCTGTAAACAGCTTTGTTAGTGTTTCTGGGGTTAAAATGTGTCTTAATCCAATGCACTGACTAATTATAAGAGTTTGAGATGGATGTGGAGAGTTTAAAAGCCACTTATACCCATTTTGTCCCAAAACAGGCTAAAACCAAGAAAACATTGCTTAGAAGCTGTAAACAGCTTTGTTAGTGTTTCTGGGGTTAAAATGTGTCTTAATCCAATGCAACTAACTAATTATAAGAGTTTGAGATGGATGTGGAGTTTAAAGCCACTTATACCCATTTTGTCCCAAAACAGGCTAAAACCAGAAAACATTTAGAAGCTGTAAACAGCTATGTTAGTGTTTCTGGGTTAAAATGTGTCTTAATCAATGCAACTGACTAATTATAAGAGTTTGAGATGGATGTGGAGAGTTTAAAAGCCACTTATACCCATTTTGTCCCAAAAAGGCTAAAACCAAGAAAACATTGCTTAGAAGCTTAAACAGCTTTGTTAGTGTTTACGGTTTAAATGTGTCTTAATCCATGCAACTAACTAATTATAAGAGTTTGAGATAGTGGAGTGTTTAAAAGCCACTTATACCCATTTTGTCCCAAAACAGGCTAAAACCAAGAAAACATTGCTTAGAAGCTGTAAACAGCTATGTTAGTGTTTCTGGGGTTAAAATGTGTCTTAATCCAATGCAACTGACTAATTATAAGAGTTTGAGATGGATGTGGAGAGTTTAAAAGCCACTTATACCCATTTTGTCCCAAAACAGGCTAAAACCAAGAAAACATTGCTAAAAGCTGTAAACAGCTTTGTTAGTGTTTCTGGGGTTAAAATGTGTCTTGTATGAATCGGCACACCACCGTCCGTACGGCGTACGGACGACCATACAACCAAACGAATGGGCCGATCAGTTAACCATGAAGTTAGCAAGTCCAGTCCATCAAGAAAAAGCCCCAACGGTCACATGTCCTCAAGTGTTCGAGAATCTTCCCTTGGAGCCGTTAGAGAGGATATGCAAGTGGGAGAAGTCACATGGGAAGTTTAAGGAGATGTCGCTATCTCCCTTTGTTAGTGTGTAAAGGATATTGTAGCATATTCCTTTTGTTCATAGCTGTCTATATTTAGTTTGTATCCATGTAACAAATCAAGTAAGAAATGAGTTAACTCTCTTTCTCAATACTCTCCTTTACTCGCTCACTCTACACCTACTCTCTCCTTTCTCTCTTTCGATTTCAAACTACTTTCTTAGCTACTCTCACATCTCTTTCTATATCTTAAATCTTACATGGTATCAAGGCAAATTTGATTCTGTTCTTACCTTAAATCTTCTCACACACTCTTCCGCACCCTCACTTTGTTCCTAAAATTTCTTGTTCTTGAATCCCTTTCTTTAACCGTTGGACAATAGCTTTACCCATCGGTCTCTTCTTCTTTTCTCATGAAACTACCAAACCCTAATTGTTCCAGTCACTCTCAAGGGAGAGAACTACTTACTGTGGGCTAGAACCACAAAGACAGCCTATGCTGAGGACTTTGGTCCCATGTTGAGGCGAAGCTCCCTAGTGGCGAGACCACGAAGACGGCAAGGATCTTGTCGCGGATGAGAAGAACAAGTGGTTCCAGGAAGATCAAGGGTGCCATCATTCAAAACTCCTAGATGCTCCTATCCTTGAAGCCTACTCTTGTGCCGAGGCGGCCAAGGAAAAGCATGGGATCACGCTCAAAAATGTTTTGGGAATATTACCAATGTTAACCGAATCTTTAGGAATTAAGGGCCATCAACAACCTCAACAAGAAGATATGAGTTCACAAACACTTTGGAAAGTTTAGGTCCCTTTGGGCTGAACTAGAGATGCTTTCCGACGTAGCCATAGATCCGGCCATCTTGAGATGGCGTGAACAAGATAAGGTGTTCGGCCTTCTCTTGACAATGAACCCCTCCTACAACACGACCTTATCAAGCACCTACGGTCTGACAGCTTCCTAGCCTTGATGATGTTTGTAACCAGATTCAAAAGGAACATGGTTCCATGGGGTTGTTTTGGAGGCAAGGGCGAAGC